>JSYX01000099.1:0-76491 GCA_000787465.1 Thermomucor indicae-seudaticae
TAAACATTGTGGGCTGTGCTAACACACCACCTTAGGAAAAAGAAAATTTAGAGAGCAACGGGTAAATTTGACACGTACATGGAAAGACGGAAAGGGAGAGGAAAGGGAAAAAAACTGAAAGAACGCTTGACTGGAGAAAAGGCACTCTTTTATAGTTTCAAGCTGATCATTCGCAGCCCGACAATTTTTTCTTTTCCATTCCAGGAGTTAAACACTTTTCTATCTTGTGCAACCACGCTATCGCAACATCAGGCCACTTTACTTTGTTATCATAACTCTATAACCAGCTACATTGTGTCATCATCCACAGAAAACTATGTCTAGATTCCAGCAGTATCAGTTAGGGACTATGTCCAGTGAGGAAAGTGTTGGCACGACACTATTAAGGAGGTCATTTTCTATCACAGGTATCAGCAGCATGCATCCGGAAAATGGAGTATGGCTTTTTGTTTACATGGGCACCAAAATGATGGTACGTTACTTTCGCTTTCCATCACTTTCTCTGGATAGCATCCAGTCCTCTGATGTTGACATACATTCCGGTCACTCCTCATAAACTTCGATGGTAACAAATTCCTGTTCCTAGGGAAAGGTTTGGGTGGTATCAAAATTTTGCTATGTGCACCCGGTGGCTCCGTGAAATTACGAGAAATGACATTTATTGATTTATTTGGGGATGATCACCGGAAGAACTTCAACTTAAAAATAAAGACAAAATCTATCCGAACGTCCTTGTCAAATAGCGTATCTCTCTTGTATCCACAGAGTGGGTACGTGACTACGGCAGAAAGGTAGATTTAAGACTCCATACGCGATCAACTACCTGTACGCTTGAGCAAGTGAGTACGGCTCCCAATGCATGTATGTGGAACTACCGGGTGGGATGTCGTCATTGATAAACCAATGGCGGCCAGCAGAAACCCAAAATAGGTAAGTTTACTTTTTTGCGCCACGCTGTAAAAATTGTCCCACATCCCTTTAAAAGTCTTCAATTTATGGTCAATTAAAAACTATCAAAGTTGTCGAATGATTTCGTAAGCTAGAAGTGGTAGGAACCGCTGTCTTGGGCAGAAAAGAGGTTTATAGTCTTTGGAGAGGCAGGACCAGTTCTTTGTTTATGTAGACTAGGAGAAGTCTGGATATTCAAGATCAATCAAACAAATCTGGAATTTCGAAACCTTATTTGACTCAGCTGATCTTGAAGTATCGATCCACAGCAGCCATCACCTTCCGTAATATGCCTTTACTGAAATGCTGTCGAAGCACGCCATATGTATCGTCACCATAGATATTGCTTTTTTCTTTCAACTTTTCCTTGGGTTCAGCTTTGTTAAGCTAGCAAACAAAATTGTCAGTGGCACAATTTACAAGACGTACCCGTTTCTTGGTACCTTAGCGAAAAGAGAGTCAGGCTATCCCTTGGCTTACGTATACTTTAGCTTTGGACCTCCCGGATAGTTAGCCACCTAGGTGCTTTATAAGGGCAACCAGAGAAAAATGGGCGCGACTTGCCTAGTCCTCTGCATTATGATAAAAAGAAGAATACCAAGAAGGATTCCAAGATAAATTTGACCAAAAGGCAGCTTATCGAGCAACACAACAGAGCAGACAGCACTCATGGAGGCTTTATGAAACTATCGGTTCAATTGGACAAATAAGCATTGTAAATTCATTCACCTGGGCAAACTCTATCGGTAAGCTATCACGATCTTGAATTACCTCGATTGAATATTATACTGATTGTGGTATACGAGTCAAACCAGAAAACAATGGAGACAAGAAGTATCGTGAAAGCGACATTTATTTATGAATCATCGTCCACATCTCATGTGGGCTTCTATATAGGAAACGGCGATTCTGTCCATCCTTCCCGTTGGGGTGGATATCTGAAACAGAGGGTAATACAGTAGGATGATCGATGGTTGACATTATACCTTGTCGTCGATACATGTCGTGTGCGAGGTATTATTTCCACTACAATGTGGTAGCTTTGCCAAGTAATAAATGGTCGGTTCAGATGGCGATGTTCCCTCTGTTGCTTTACCATGTAAGATGAGGCGTCGATCCTGATCGTTTATTGTATTTTATAGTGCGCAACTGATGTGGTCTGCCACATTGATCATTCCTTTGAATTATCGGCGCCGGTAATCACTCCATTTCGGCAAGCGCTGTATGCTTTTTGCACCAAAGTGATGTTTACGACTGAATCCATGTTAGGAATTATTCTAGCGACAAGATGCTCTTTACTAGGTTAGCGCATACATTTACAAGTAATTATGAATAAAAAACGTGCAAGTTATAATGCTGGCCATATCATGTCCCAGCATGGCGAAGGGTCATTCCTAAAGTATATTTTGATCTTACCTTTACCGATTTTCTCTCTCTTGCGCAAAAATAAAGTAGTATCAGCTGCTCTTTTCCGTCTCTGAATCTGCGGATTCTTGCTATGCGAAATTGCTTCGTTACACAGTAGCCACGGGTCGCTGTTGCCATCACGGAAAAAAAAGTTGTCAAAGAAATTTTAATCTGCGCCTTCAATGCCAGGTGTGGCCTGGCTGTCTTCTAAGTCCCGGCCGTCCATGGTACATTCTAACAGACTCTGTGCGATTGCAATATCCAGTAAGCACGTTATCCAGCCTTCTCCGTTTTTTGAGTAGTTGTACAATTAAAAATACGAGGAAGTATTCCCAGTTTATGGTATGCTAGCTTATCATTTTCTTTTGACGTATTCAGTGGACGGAATACGTATCAATAGCAATGCAAGACTGGAAAGGGCTGCTTGTGATAGTTTAAGCTTCTTTTTAGTGCCATTGAAAGGATATAATGATATCACAAAGTAACGACCACTTACTCACATACCCTAATTCTCGACTGATACTGTTCAGTGCTCTGTTTCCAAGCCAGTTTTTTCCATAGGCTATTACCATGTCTGTCCCGTGGAATCGCCCATCGGTTACATGTTGGGTACTTCGGAAAGCCCAAGGAAGCGATGTGATAATTATAATAATCCATCTGTAACTAGATATAGGAGGTAAAGATCATTTAAAGAAATTCCTTTATTAAATAGTTGAGACCATTACGGCTACAAGAGGCCAGAAGTCTTTAAGTCTCGGACAGTCTATATATGCATGGAATGAAGCCTACGGAAAAGGGCGATAAATATATTCTATCATGTTTAAATCAAAAGTTCTGCAGAAACCATCTTAAAGGTCGGAGTGGGTGCTGACAATTGAAATCACTTTTGCTTACAGTACGCTACCGTTATTACCGACACAAAGTATCTTTTGAACTAAACTGTGGGCTGCATGGTGGGTATGAAATGTCACAACAATTCAAAATGACGACGAAGAAGTAAAGCCAGCGCTTTCTCGAAAAGAGCGTAAGCGCAAATATCGAGAATTTCTCGGTTCACTTGACATCAAGGATGATCTGGATATGGAGCTGGTCGCATTTTTCTACGTAAAAGAATTAGCAAAATGGAAGCCGAAGATGGGAAGGCGGCTCAGCAGACTGAAATTGCTGGCTTTTTCAAGCAATAAACGGGTCTCCGAGGCGTTACCATTGACGCTCGATTAAACGATTTTTTGGCCAAAGGCCATCGGATACCGGTTTAGCGAATTACCGATATTTCCCTGCTAACCGTTTTCGTTAGGCCCAAAAGCCATCGATTTAAGGAAAATATCGGTTAAGCGAGCGGTGACTTTACAAGCTCTTGTTCGAAGCCATCTGAAAGGATGATATCCCTGGCACGATGTACGCCATCGCAATTGGACTCGACGTGAATGGTTCGGTACCTTCTTGCTTTAATTCATCCAGAATCCCATTGCTGGACGACGCGAGCGACATAGAAGAGCATCCTTTGAAGGATCCGTCTGCCGAAGTCGAGGAACACCAACCGCCCATTGGTTTGCCGTTGAACAAGAGCCTGTCCCACCACGGCATCGACTTCGAGAGCATCAAGAAGGAATTGGAGATGTCATACTTTTCGTGCGTTATCCTCTTCAGTTTGCACTCTTGCATGGTCAAGTGCCGGGTAAGGACCGTGGCCGGGTGTCTGTGTATCCTAGGGCTCTTGACCGGACGGGTCATAAATGGGACGAGTCGTCGCGAGTCCCACGCCGACTACAAGCCCTAGTCGATGCCATGGCGCAATGACTGCTGCAGAATGGCGCCAACACGAACATGGTGGACGGTTGGACGGGTTGCACGTTGGCCCAGTTGATCGGCATGTTTCATGTGGTGGATGACGGGGCCATTCAATACTTGAATGCCAAGAACGCTGCACGAGGACAGGATCCCGTCATGCGAGACAGTGCACTGCGCCCATCACGGCCGTCGGGCAAATCTCGCATCAGGAGATAAGAAGCACACTTCCTTATGTCGCTATATACCCTTACTTATTCTCAAATCTCTTGTATTTCTTTATCTATATCATGTCTAGATTTGATACCCATCTCCGTTGAAGTTCCTCTTTTATTGTATTTCTATGTATTCTTAGCTTTTTTCTTCATCTTTAATGTGTAATATATCGCTGTATAACAGGTACCTGCATGAAGAAAGGCCATTGTTTATTCGTATTCTATGTCACGGAAATGCAGCTTCTACAAGGTCTATCCTGAGCAGTGCGTCAAGTACTTACTCTTGTTCATTCAATGGATAGACCACAGAGCCATAATGAACGCTGCTCTTCATCAAGACCATGATTTGTTGCGTGCTGACCTTCCCGTATTTTCTCTTTGAAATCCTCCCTTAATAAGAACTACTTGCTGCAGTATCCGACAAAGGTATCAATGATACAGTAACTTTCGAGCCGTTGGATTTGTAATATCCGGGCCAGTAATGGATAGAGAAAAGATGGCATTGCTTTTCACCCGTCCATCGCCAGTACTATCCCTACCGAATTGTCTTTGAAGAGTTTTACCATACATTGAACTCAGGTCTCGCACGCTGCCAATGCCTCATTCCTGAACTCGGATTATTGCGAAGACGGTATCTTCCAGATGATCTTCAAATATCGGGCGCCAATCCTTGATCTGGTACGGAAGCAGTAGGTTTCTTGGGCTCCTTAGCAAAGCGGGAAGTGACTTCATGGACGTGCTACAAAGTCGCGAAGGAAATCCCATTTTGAAAGTTGGCTCCGTCGCATAAAGTCGTTCAAAATTAGTTAAAGTGCTTTTACTGTAAAGGCGTAATAAATCGACATGGAAGAAGACGACCTGTTCAATGATGAGGACGTCGGTTTCATGGACGAGGTCATGGACGTCTTGTTGACTACCGAATCGCAATACTTGAGTTCCCAGCAAGTGCCACGATCAAACCATTCGGCCATCGATCAACACGCGAATACGACTGCGATCCGCGATCCTTCCACATCGTACAATGCCAACCGTTCCACATCGTCGATACTAGCGAATACCAGTCGAGCCCTCGTTTCAGCGAATGCAGTAGAAGGAACGACAAACGACGTTCCTATGACGAACGATCTACTGCAAGAGGCAAGACATTTGAACTGGATCACGGGTTACTTGATCACACTGACGCCTCTTGCGCGGTCATAGAAAGATCGCATAATCGAAAGTCTACGTTTCACGATTGAACGTCTTCAATTCAAAGTAACACAAGACGAAAGTGCGAAAGAGAACGCGCTACGCGAACTCGAACGTGTCCAGTCAGAACTGCGGTTCAAAGTAGGTTTATAACTAAAGGAAATAATATTGCGGCAGGACGTCTTATCGTGTAAAGTCTCAAGAGTTAGAGAGTGCTCGCCTCGAGTTGAATGCTATGAAAGCCAAGTCTGCTACTACTAAGCAACAGCATACCGAAGAACGCTTTTACAGGTCGGAGCAGGTGCCCGCCCAAACCGAGAGACCAAAGAAAAGTGAGTGTGTGGCATTTGTATTTTGACGACGGGCCATGTTGATTGATGTTGCCTTGCAGAGCCGGTGTTCCCGAGCACTCCAGGATTCTCGACCGGTGGTAGTCGAAGACCAGTTTCGCGAGCAGGCTCGCTAAGCCAGGATCGACAGACCTGTAGTCCAGTCGTCGAAGCAGCCTCTTTAAAACGGAAAAGACTGGAGCCCGAGGTTAAGAAAGAGCAACCACAGACTGTGCCAGAGAAGCCAATGACGGATAACCAGCGCATCAAGGTAAAACAGGACGCAGCGTATCTATAGCTGATCGGAGGGCGCTCACGGGGGTTTTGCATTTGCACAGTTTTTGAAAATCTTGCTTGCAGATGAGTTAAAAGCATGGCTCAGAGAAACAAAGACACCTATCGACAAGTTCGAACAGAATCCCTCACCTGCAGTGATTACCATGTTATCCGACCGGTTTTCACGCAAATTCATACCCGATCAGAACGCACGGAGCGACTCTTCTCAAAAGCTTGAATTACTTGCGCGAGATTTGGTTGGATGCATGCCCGTTCACGATAGTAATTTCAACCTGGATGCCACGATCCGTGACTTGATGAAAAATCTTGGGTTGATTATGATCAGATGCATAGCGGACTGCTTAGTATGTGTATGCTTCTTCTACGTCCGATCGCAAATACTCACGCTCTCCCGTTTCAGATAACTGTCCTGATATATGCCATCGATACATTGTATTCATTGGCACTACATTATGTGCAGTGTCTTCAGTACTTGCACGGGGAATACGAGAGAGGTAAGATATGAGCCTTGCTAGCAATGCATGAGGAAACTAATATCGTGATAGTGCCAGATATTTCAGTGCTAAAAAACTTGCTAACAGTCTTGAATCTGTTCCCTATCCTTGACGACCAGGACGAACAGAAGCTGGACAATCTGCAGCCATATGTACCCATGATCCCCAAATCCAGCTTTGTGGAACTCAAGAGATTTTGCGAGCAGTACAAGGTGGACGCGTCCGACATACTGCTGATGAATAAAACACGGTTACCCTTCGAGACAAGAAGACGAGTACTTTATCAGATAACGGACATATTCCTTGCGATACACTACAAGTTGGGAACATCAAGAAGGTGAAAATACATCCCGATCGTCCATAGAAAGAAGGTACTGATGAAGCTTCAGTCTTGAGCTCCTGTTAGAGAATGAGCAATTCGCGAGCCTTGTGAGCGCTTCAAAACCCCTCAAGGTCATGTCAAAGGCAATGGATGTTGTTTTGGCTTTGGCAAACGGTATTGTGACGTATAATTTATACAACTCACGCTGTTCTCACTAATGTGTGATCTTGTAGTTGACGGCTCATGGTTCTTCTCGGAGCATAACGTGGATGTAAACTACGTACCGATTCTAGATCGCTTGGTTGAAATTATGCGTATGCCTTGTCCTTCACTGTCTCAGGATGTAGAGGTAATGGATTCTATTGAAAAACGGCACTCTGGCTCCGCTTATGTGTAATTTAGTGGTACCGTATTCGGATCAAAGTGTTTGTAACTCTACGGGCAATTCTAAGTTCAGGAGTTCCGGAATCATGGCTTAAACTAGTATGCGAAACGGTAATGTGCGCGGGGGGATGCTGTGTTCATATAGCTTGGTTCTGACGCGACAGTTAGGTTCTGATGCCTGTTCTTCAAACCATCAAGAGCGAATGCACTCGGTTAGAGGATATGGCTAAACCTCCCTATATAAGGGTGCCAATGGAAAAGAGGTATGGATGTCATGGGCGCGTCTATGCAGTTCTCAACTGAAGTGCTGTTAAGTCAGGAACTTATAGCCGATGGCGTTCTTTGCGTGATTGATATGCTTGAAATGTATCCTGCCATTGTCTCGGATACTGAATCTCAAAGATACGCGACTATCGTCGATACCCTTCGGAAGGCGTCCGAAAGAGCTGAAGAACATTGGAAAAGCGGTGACCAAGGTAATGTCCAACCCGCTCCTTGAATACATACTTTATCCCTTTTTTAACCTGCCCAACAGTTAGCCTTGTTATAAGGGAAGCGAGCAAATCATTAATGAAGCTTAGTAACAAGCTGTCGAGTAGTAGTAGTAGCGATCAAGCTACTGGAAGCCGTAAAACCCAAGATCCTCGAACCTGACACTATAACCATGTTTTCCGACACGCAAAGCTAGTATTTGCATGTATCTATGTAATAAATGGATAATTGGCTATATGTTCTTTTTATCCTCAGATGATGGTGGTGATGATGAGCGCTTCAATCTTTCTACCGAAATGTCCTTCTCTTTGTCGGGTACAGAAGATTCCTGTGTGGATGGTCAAAACTGGAAATCTGAAAGATGGCGATCTCATTCATACCTGCAACGCCGGGACTTGGCTGAGACCGGCGACTTGATCTTGCAAGCGAACCAGATCAACAGTTATGTTATAGGTATGATTCAATATTCTAAATTCGATAGGCCATTAGAGGGCAGATACTGTGTGTATATCTTGTGCCATCCCTCGCTTACAATAAAAGAAACAGGGTTGATCCAGTAAGATACCTACAATAAGCAACATCATTAATTTTACTTTGTCTTCTCAAGCTGTGTAGCTTGCATACATGTTCCGTTGCGCGTAAAACTTCGTGGCCGAGTAGGCTGCGTCGGTGCGAACATCGTGCATTGCTTGGGCACCTCCAAGTGCGTTGGCATCAGCCTCACCACCGGCAGACGAAACGATAGCTGCATCAATGGCTCGAAGTCGATTAACAGAATCTACGGGATTCCCGAGTGTTATGATATGTATCTTGGTGCGCAGTGTGAGATTTTACCGAGGAACAAGACGAAAATGAACCTAATATGTTATTGTGTTATTTATTACCGTCATCAGCTTTCCTCTGTTGTTCCAACTTACACAAAAACAATCTTGAGGATATATTTAATATGAGCTATCTGTTTGAAAAAGACAATCCTTAGTGTGTTTTTACAGATCCCACACACCGCGCACGCGCGCGAGAGAGAGAATAATACCTCTGGCGAAGTAGAAAGGAAGCGAAACATGGCTTTACGCCATGCCGTTGGTAACGGAAGCTGCAGTGTATTAGTTCCCAATCAGAACACCGACAGAGGACCAAGTTAAGCGCGTGCTTACCATTAGTATCAAGAAGTATAAAATCTCCAGAACCAAGATGAGGAAAACTATGGCATAATACAGAGTCATATTTGCTTATACCAAGGGAAAAAGAACAAGAGGTCTAACAAAAGTTGAGAAAAAAGCAAAACCCTTTTCGCGATAGTGGTGGCATTTGGCATAATTATGAGGTCACTTTTACCGTCTTAGGAAACATCCAAACACGTGCGAGGCTCAAGAAGCAACGTCTTTATCCTTTCATAACTTCGCCCAAGGCCGCAACTGCTCATCTGATATTCGAGCTTTTCAGAAGCAAATGCGAAGTTTGATATATACGGTTACCGTATGACAAAGCCTGAGCTTTAAAAGAAACGAGCATTCAGACAGAAGGCGAAGCCCTTCTTTCATTGCTGGACTTTCCTCTTCCCTTTGTCGTGCATGGTATCTTGGCAGCTGCTAAATGAGGCAGAATAACCATATGTGGGGCAGGTACCTGGTATTTGTCTTTCTTTCTGCTGGGGAAACAGTGAAAAGCCTATATAGTTGTCAATGACGTCTCCCGAATGAAAGGACAACCTTCGGCGCAACAACTGACGACGGCAGCAGCCTGGATGAACACGCGGCGAATGACGACCAAAGCTTAATTGTGTCTGCGCCGTCGGCAAGTTCGGGCGCTTCAGAGCCTTCACCACCAGCCTTTCTCCTCAAGCTGTACTTAATGCTTTGGAAACGTAGAATGCTTGATGATGAAGTACAACGCTTGATTACGTGGACACCGTCCGGGGACAGTTTCCGGATTGTGGACGTGAACGAGTTCTCTCGCGCCATGTTTCTACGATATTTTAAACATAACAACTTTACAAGCTGTGTTCGATAGTTAAACAGTTGGTATTATCCGGGCAAAAAAAAACGAACAGCTGGGGTTCTATCAGGTAATGATTAATGGCCCGTATTGCAGGGTATGGATTCAGGAAAGTATCCGACCTGGATCAGTTGCAGAGGGCCCAGGTTATGAAAAAGCAACCCGAACGGTAAGATGGCGACAATGACTATGCCGTCTTGGGTGGAATTCCACCATGACAAATTTCGACCCGGCCAACGCGCCGATAAACTGCATTTAATCAAACGCAAGATCTCCAACAGAGCACCACCAAAGAACCGCACAGAGTTTAGATACGTATTCATGGATGATGAAACACACTGAATGTGGATCATGGAACAGGCGGTGGAAAAGATGCAAGAAAAGTCAGAGTTGATAGTTAGAGATACGTCGTCTAAGTTTCATGGTGTTCAAGCAGCACGAGGTAGACGATCTTCTGTCTCCACTTACGCGTTGTTTTGACTCGCGCGACCTTAAAAAAAAGTTATGGAGATCTTGTCGCGCAGCATTAATCTGCTTGCGGATCTCAACTTGGGCAGCGCTGCCATCCAAGAGCTTCGTGCTTCACTTGATGAGGTGAACACGGTTTTCGCTATGGGTGAAGATTCTCGCTTGGAACCAAACACACTCATAGGTCTACCGTGACAGCTGCATAATGCAGACGAAACTTACTCCCGAGTTATTTAGGCGACAATCAGCGTCCAGTGGACAAACCAGCAATTCGTCTCGACAGAATTGGAGGCAAATCTTATTGCGCTCAAAAGGTACTGACTATGGTGGCGGAAATCAAGGTAAACTGTAAACTAGAAACGCGTTCTATCTCTTAGATCACAGTAAAAGTTCATGCTAGGATAATGACAGTTGCATGATCAAATCGGGTTATGCGATTACTGATAGCGTCTCTCTATTCGATTGTCATTCGGTTTCGCAAACTTATTCCGTAGAGGTGTTCGTTGAGTGTTTTTTCGATCTTACATTCGTTTCAAACCATATGTAGACTGGAAGACCAATCGAAAACCATTTATTATCTATGGCGCGCATTTGGCTGGGAGCCATAATCAGATGGCGGACGACAATACTGAATCAAGAATGCGCTATACTTGACCGTTTGAGGGATTGGGGCGCGACATAAGCTGGATGCTTAAGATATTGCGGATCAGTGTCGCTCCGCTTTAGGCACGTCAAACAAACCCTGATATCTTTTAAGCCAACAACGTTTTCTAAGCGTCTCGGCAACGGACGGACCGTCATGGCCCATGCCACCGGTTGACAGAAAGCGTCCATCCACTGTTTCTTTTCAATCGCCTTTGTGCCCTTGGGAGGTCGTCCGCGTCTGGGTGTATTGGCGATTGCATTATCCGAAGACTCGTGCTGCTCCTGTCGATAGAACATGTGTTTTGGATGCTGGCAGTAACCGATACGAGCATTCGAGATCCGTTTCTTTTTGCTCCTTTTGCTCGCTTTCTGGTCGTTCCCTGTTGCTTGCTGTTGTTGTTCATCATAACCGACTATGTCTTGGCGTATAAAATCCGGTCTTGTTGCTCTGGGGTCAAACGCCGTAGCAAGCAAGCGGTCCACTTCATCAACGTAAGAACAATTTCCTGTTCGTTGATCCATCTGGGGAACGGGATTGGAAAAGAATCGCTCATGCCCTTCAACACAGTTTTATATATTCCCCTTTTTTGTATGATGCCGTCATCTGTTGTATTGTTTACTGCGAATCAACAATTCACTATTACAACCGACAAGTGATCCCGGAACTATACGGAGTTCCCTCGGCCTCGATCATTATTTTTTTTTTCTATTGAAAAACTTGTCTTTGACGAGTTTGTCTTTGGTCGATGGCCTCTGATATGAAGGCCCAGACTCTCGATATCCGCATTCATCAACGAAATGGAAAAAGCACTTTCTGGAATAACCATTTACATGCGGGGAAGGATGAATTTATTATTATTTTAGCGTCTATTTCGCAAAGATAAGGTCGAATGTCAATTTGTTCACCTAAAGGAAACGCTCGGTGTTAGTTGATATGTTAACTCGACTTCCCCTTGCGAATGTCCCCACCTCTTGTGCTTCTTCAGCAAACACAGTGACGTTCTCCTTGATGTTCTTTACATCTTCTAGAGGCTTCTTGAGGACTTTGACGATCACGGCGGTCTGGCTGTCCATGACGGTCTTGAGTTCGTTATCTGGGTCGTTGGTGATTCTATAGTACATGTAAATGTCATCGGTTGGTAATAAACCGGCCTTCTTTCTAAGACGCTGGACGCGGTTGATAACTTCACGTGCAAGACCTTCTTGCTCCAGTTCAGGATACTTTTTGATATCAAGCAAGATAAGCACATCACGATCAGTGTTTGTCTCGTGATGGGCGTCTTCCTGATCAAAGTAGCGAACAACCTAGACAATAGGATGGATCGATCAGCCAAAAAAGCCGGGCCCCGATCATCATCATCATCAGAAAGTGGGAAAAAAGCACTTACGTTCAGGTCCTCATCAGTCACCTTGATACCGTCCACAACCATTTCCTTGTTCTTGACAAACTCCTTGACTTGTTCGCTCGTCAGACTTGGAAGTGCCTTCTTGACCTTTTGCGCATCCTTCTTTAATTTCTGGCCCAGAACCTTCCAGTCAGCTTCGGCTCTGTATTTCACGCCAAACTTGTCTTCGTCGGCGGTCACCAGAATGTCTCGCACGTTCAGTTCCTAAAGAAAACGCATGCTCTATTGAGCCGTTTTGATTGACTTTAGCTAATAATCCTTCTTACCTCAACAATATAACGCTCGAGTGCCTTGATATCAGCGTGATATTGTGGATCAGGATGAATAACGATCAACTCCTTCAAAGGCGTCTTGAGAGAGATGTTCTTCTTCTCACGGATAGCACGGCCCAAGTCAATCACAGCCTGCATTCTGCTGACGGCGCGTTCAATTTCGGGGTCAAAGTATTCTTCTCTGACCGTTGGGAACTCGAGGAAATGAATCGAGCGGTCGTCAACCACATTCTCGTTCTTGGGAATGAACTGCTTCAACGTCTGATACATGTTCTCCGTCAAGAACGGGGTGAACGGTGCCTTGAAAACGTTATGAGCAACATGATGGATGCAAAAAAAGCGTTTCTTTTCTTTACCATTGTCAAGCACAAAGTAAACAGAACTTCAAACAGCGTGTTCATTGCATACTTGGCATCCTCCAGACCATTTTCGCCCTATTTTTTTTTTTCGCACAGGTCAGTTATTAGTATGTACGTTACTTTGCGTGGTATGACGAAAACGAACGAACCTTCAATCTTTTTCTGTTGAAGCGGACATACCAATTGGTCAAGGTATCAATGAGTTGCAGCAGACGAGGCACGACCGTGTACAGTCTGTAGGCCGCCATTTCCTCTCTGATAAACTTGATCAAGGACTGGCAGCTTGCCAGGACCCACCGATCCATGACGTTCTCGGACTTTTTCATGTCATGGTCATACATGAAATCATAATCGAACTGCTTCTTGAGCACGGCCGTCTGCGTAATAAAGAATTTGAACGCATTGTACCAAGGCAGGAACACCTTGGAAATGATTTCCTTGACGCCTTCTTCCTTGAACTTTAGGAATTCGGCGCGCACAACAGGCGAGTTGATCAGGTATAACCGGAGTGCATCCGCACCGTACTTGTCGAGGACAATGTCGGGTTCAGGATAGTTCTTGAGGCGCTTGCTCATCTTTTTGCCATCCCTATTATTATGATCGCCGTAAGTCAGTTATAAATACTACTTTTAGATAGATGGATACGCACGCTGCAAGTACGAGACCGCTGACAATGACGTTCTTGGCCGGAGGCTGGTTGAAAAGGTGTGTCGACAAGACAAGCAGAGTGTAGAACCAGCCGCGGGTCTGGTCAATACCTTCCGAGATAAAGTCGGCAGGGAACCCGTTCTCGAACTTGTCCGTGTTCTCAAAGGGATAGTGCTGTTGCGCGTAAGGCATCGAGCCAGACTCGAACCAGCAATCAAAGACTTCTTCAACACGACGAAGGACGCCGCGGCCCGTCTTGGACGGGATAGTAATGTGATCAATGCTAAACAACCATGTCAATAAAGGATCCATTTTTTGACCCCGGATTGCTCGCTCTCTCTCTCTCTCTCTCACCTCTCTCTGTGGATATCGGTGATGGGTGAAACTCCACTAAGTTCCTCCAGTTCCTTGATCGAACCAACAGCGACAATTTCTTGGAGATCGTCGCTGACCCACAGCGGAATAGGCGTGCCCCAGTATCGGTTACGAGAAATGTTCCAGTCACGAGCATTGGCAATCCAGTTGGCAAACCGCTTCTCCTGCACAAACGAGGGTACCCTGGAATTGTGTTATTCATGGCAAACGAGGATGGAGGATATACAGCCCACCCCCCACTTGCTTACCATCGCATCTGCTCATTGCAAGCCAAGATCTTATCGACCACGGGCTTCACGCGGACGAACCACGAAGGCACCGCGCGGTAAATGAGCGGCGTGTCCGATCGCCAGCAGAAAGGATAACTGTGCATAATTTGGGACTGGACGATCAGACGACCCCTTTGCTTGAGCTGCTTCTGAATCGCCTTGTCGGCGTCCTATCGACAGATTGTCAATTGATGAAGGTTGGGTTGTAGAAGCGCGAGGGAGGGACGTGATGATTACCTTGATATACATTCCGGCAAAGTCGGTCACCACAGGTTCAAAGCAACCCTTTTCGTCCAGCGGGCAAGGCAAGAACCCATCGGCATCAATCACACCGTGCTCCAGACAGACGCGGTAGTCGTCTTCACCAAACGCGGGCGCGTTCTGGACAATACCGGTACCCGAATCATCGGTCACATAGGAGTCGACCATGACCTTGTAGGCGCGACCCTTGAACTCCTTGACAAAGTAATCGAACATGGGTTCGAACTCCCAGCCCTTCATCTCGGCACCTTTGTAGCGTTCCAGGACCGTAAACTTGGCCTTTTTCGGGTCCTTGTAGAGCGCATCCAATCGTTTCTCGAGCAAGATGTACTGGTTACTGGTCAGCTCGTCCTTGATCTTGACATACTCAAAATCTGGGTGCACGGTCACACCCAGGCATGAGGTCAAGGTCCAAGGCGTCGTGGTCCATGCCAAAAGTTGTGTCGCTGGGTCGTTAATCAGAGGGAAACCAACAACGACTTTATTTCCAAACTGTTAGATTTAGCTCTTTCCAGTTATCCCGGGTTTCAGAAACGTACTTGCCGGATCATTCACGTCCTTGTAGTTTTGGGATGACTCAAAGTTGGACAGAGGCGTATGGCATGCGGTCGAATAAGGCATGACCTTCTGGCCACGGTAGACCTGACCCTTGTCATACAGCTGCTTAAAGACCCACCAGACGCTTTCCATGAAAGTCGGGTTCAATGTCTTGTAGTCGTTATCAAAATCAATCCATCGAGCCATACGTTCGACTGTCTTTCTCCATTCACTCGCGTATCGCATCACAATCGCTCTGCATTCGGCGTTGTATTTGTCGATACCCATTTTCAGAACGTCGTCTCGTCCCTGCCAAATCGTTGGTTGGGATGATATGATACCAATCAAGCAACATCAAGATCAGAATCTCAAACCTTGATACCGAGTTTCTTGTCAATCTCGTATTCGACAGGCAGACCGTGCGTGTCCCAACCGAAACGACGCTCGACATTGTGGCCTGTGTTGTGGGCATACCGAGTGACGATATCCTGTGGGTGGGGCGGGTTGCTGGCTGTCAAACCTTGGGCCCGTCTTTACTTTAGGATCTAAATAGAACCATCCATACCTTGATGGTACCAGCCAACAAGTGACCATAATGAGGAAGACCGGTTGCAAACGGCGGACCGTCAAAGAACGTATACGGTTTCTTGTCCTTATTTAACTTGACAGACGTATTGAAGGCGTCGATTTCCCTCCAATACGCGAGGATTTTCTCCTCTTCCTTTGGAAAGCTAGAAACCCAACGCTTAGTTGCTTCGTTCTGCGCGCGCGCCACACTCGCATTCATAAAGTTTCATTTACTTGAATTGCCCAGACACTAGGTTTTATAATGAGTCCATTTGGCACGGCCCATGCAAGCGGTCGCCCCCACCCCACTACGCGACTTACCGTCGGCTAAAGACACGCTCATGCTTTAATTTCTCGAGACGACCCCGTCACCCTCTTTTTGTTCTCTGACCTTTTGAAATAGCCTTCAGCCTTCAGCCTTCAGCCCCTTAAGATGAGTCACAAAATCACCAAGCCACACTGCTGCTTCAGAATGACAGGCGCAGCAGAAATCTATTACGATAAAGTTTGCTAGCTGGCTTTCTGCAGAAAGTAACAGGAGCTTATTGTCAATTGGCACTCATGGTGAGGGTAACCAGGCAGACGACTACTGTGTTATCGAGATCCCCCTTTTGCAACACAACTTCAACCGCAGTTGGCATAGCATGGAAGTTTAGAGTATAGACCTTTAATGAGAACGTATTGAATGCTTTTCTCTGCATCGTTTGGAGAACTATTAAGGATAAATACAATAAAGTTGACACATGACCATGACGAACAATATGCTTGCGCTGTCATACATACTTTGTTGCAAAGTTTGCATATTGATCCTTTTACAATGCATTGAGGAAAAAGCTTCTCCGACTTTTCCCAACTGTATCTCAATACAAGTATAGAATGGGAGATTCCGATGAGGAGGACTACATGTCGTCCAAGTTCCTCGAAGAGGCTGCTAATTACGAGCAGCAGTCGCAGAAGGAAAAGCCGTATAGCGAGCGGCGTAAGCAGCAGATCCGGGAGCAACAAGCCAAAGCTTACATTAAGCCACGCGCCCAGTTGGAACGCGAAGCACGCGAAGAAGGATTAAAGCGATCGGTCGATGAGAGTAACAAGGGAATGAAGATGTTAATGAAAATGGGCTTCAAGTGAGTCAACGAAGCTAGATGGACGTGTGTTCGAATGACAATTCATGTGGGAAAGACAGGGTATGACGCTCGGTAAATCCGGTGGATTGGAGCAGCCCATTCCTCTCGAAATGAAGACAGGCAAGTTCTATTGAACTCTCAACCAGTAGACAGAGGCTGTGTAACATCATCATCTTCATAGGGCGCGGCGGTCTTGGTATGGAATCGAGCCGTAAGCGTGAACTAGAAGAGCGCGAAAAAGAAGAAGCAGAGAAACGACAAAAGATGGATCCTGAAGGATTTCGTGAGCAGATGGCGGAGCGCTCGAAAAAGGCCAAGCTGGGTCGCAGAATAGCTGCGGCTGCAGCCCTATGCGAACGCTTTGACAAGGAAAATGTAAGAATGATTCACCTCGAGTCATCACAGCAACAACCATGTTGCTAAAACCTCCCCGCTCATGTAGGGCATAGAGGTAAAAAAACAAGCTAAAGTATATATCCGGCGAACTGGGATGATTGACATCACCAGGCGAATGTTTTATGGACATTGATACCGAAACGTGAAGAAGAAACTGCTACGGACTCTGAGCAGAATGAAACAGAATCCGATACATCTCAAGAGCAGCCACAATATCCTAGCGAAGAAGTGAAAGAACTTCATTCCTTGCAAGTAAGTCTGATTGATGTGTCACAACGGGGAAAGTTATTCATTTATATACGGCACAGTTCGATGAGCAGTTGAAGCGACTCGTGGATTATCTGCGCTCAAAGTATACTTACTGCTTCTGGTGCGGAGCCAAGTTCAATGACGAGCAGGATCTCTTGGAGAATTGCCCGGGACCCGAAGAAGATGACCATTGAACTTGAAGAGAGAGATAGATTGCACTTGCCAACATCGTTTTCGCTCTTTTGTTGGTAATCCAGGAAATAGTGAGATCGATGGATACGCTGGCGATTTATTATTGTATGTGGAATCTTTTACTGAAGAGAACGAGATTGCATGAAAGCTCATACAGTACGGGAAATTCCGCAGCAAGACTCCAATGATCAATGATGAACAATGCTAAAAAAAAAAGCTAGAAATACACACACACTTTATTGTTATTTAAGATGATTTAGTTGCAGTAAGAGATCTTGCTGGAACCTTGGAGGTTCTTGCAGACGTTTGCGGTCGTCTTGGAGCCGGCCTTGACCGTGATATCCTTGATGGTAAAGTCCGTGCAAGGGGTATCAGTCGCGCAGTTGACGTAGAGGATCGGGTTCTTCTTGTTGTCCGCAGCCGTGCCCGAGATGCCCGAGATGGTCACGTCGCTGATCGATAACGAGTGCGAGTCTTGGCCGTTGCAGTACTTCATCTGGTTGTTGTCGCAATAATGGGTCGTGATCAGGATCGGGTTCTCGGCGTTCTCGAGGTAAATGTCCTCAAAGGCGACGTCCTTCACCGTCCCCTTGCCGCCGGGCCAGGTCTTGATCCGGACACCGTTCTGGCAGCCAATGCAAGAGTTGGAGATGAATCGGAGGCCGGAAACCGATTCGGTCTTGGAGCTGCCGTGCTTGCCCAGGGAACCAACGCTGAAACCGTGGCTGCCGGTGCACTTGAGGTCAGTGACCAAAAGATCGGTGACGCCTGCGGTGTAGTTAGTGAGTCATGGTATCTATTCTTCTTTTTTTCTCTCAGAGTACCATCATTGACGGCAATACAGTCGTCACCATTGACAATAGTGGACGAGCGGATGGTGACGTTGGAGGACGCAGAGACGTCAAAAGCATCGGTGTTGTGGGCGTCGTACTTTGCATTGTCTGACTTGGCGTGGAGGTTCAGTTTCTCAAAGACGACGTTCTTGCATCCGTTAATGCTAAAGTGGGCTCTGGGTGCTTGGCTGATGGAGAAGCCGCCAAAGTACGAGTTGGTAGCCTTGGGCTTGAAAAGTGGCGGGGCCTTGCGGTTCTGGGCATTGTACCTTGAAACAGCAAATGAGTATATATATATGTGGGCTAGAGAGTGAATGAACGCGTCGATACATACCAGCCCTGACCGTTACCGTAAAAGGCACCCGAGCCGCTCCAGTGGATGTTGTCGCCTTCAATGTAGAAGAACGCCTTCTCCTTTGTGAACTTGATGTCGTACGAGGGGAGGTTGACGGTAGAGTCAAACTGGACGGTGACGTCCTTGAGACCGGTCACGGAAACGACGCTCTTCATGTTAAAAGTGGTGCCACTGGGGAAGACGACCGTGCCGCCGTTCTTGCACTTGGAGAAAGCGGCTTCAATGTTGGACGAGTGATCGCCAGAGGTAGAGACGGTACAGGTGGTGCCGGCATTAACAAGGGCAGAAGCCAACCAAATGGCCAGACCGGTTGAGATAAAGAAGCGCATGTTGAATAGAGAGTGGGTCGGGTTTGATGTGTAGGCAATCCTTGATTCAAACACGCGTCTTTTATATCTTTTGGGCTCTTCAGCTTGTTGCTGTCTGTGCTCTCTTTCTGGTCGGCCTTTTGCAATGCTACTTACTTCCCGGGCAATGGTCCGATGAATTCCCCGATATTGATACTTCCTTGCGGAAGCTTCTTGTTCAATGCTGTTTGCCTCGCTGAACTCCGAAAATACGCATTTCTGGTGACCCCGAAAACGTCCATAACGCTGGTGCCCATTACTAGGTGCATGGATACCGCGTATCTGACTCGCAAACCAGAAATGTTAAAGCTGATGTATCCCATTGGTGCTCTTCCTGGTAAAACGAGCATTGACGTCTATACCAATTTCATACAGGCCATTGCTTCATTCCTTACAGGGCTAGGACATGTCCCCAAAACGGTATTTCTGTGTTATGGTAACACGCATTTATCCCAGCATCCGAGGAATTCGAACGCAAATCACTCACTGCACATCACAGAGAGCTCAATGGATTGACATTCAACACGGACTTTTCTTTTTGCGAACAGTGATAAATTGATGAGGACACATGAACTAGGATACGCTGTTTTGATGGTTTTGCAATTGCAGGTCTCGTTTGTATCTTGTCATGCACTGTGTTGCATTTCGTGCCAGCAAATGGGTCTGGGAATCGTATGATATTACCAGGGTTCCGATCATGAAGTCTGTGCTTCGTGGTACGACGGGATGCATCGGCTTTCGATCGTGAGCTTCCAACGAATCGTATATCATCTGGTCCGCTCACATTGGAGATAAATTGATGATAAAGAACAACTACGAGAGCTGCACGAAGTGTAGCGTCGTGCAAGATGGACACATCAATATGCTATTCATAGCACGTCCACTTGATTAAGAAAAGGCCTACGAGAGCAACTTCGCGTTGTTGGACCAAGAGGAAGCGGGCATACTCCGTCTTCCCGATCGAGACAACATTTGCGCTTCTATCCAAGACTTCGCAACACTACTGTAAACTTGGTCTAACATTAAGAACGACATGGATACGCATTCAGCTTTCAGGTGGCGTCTCGCGTTGTATCTATTTCACGAACATGTCCGGGCAAGCTGTATGATATCTCTCAGCTCATAAGAACACAGCATCATTAGGCTGTTCATCCATAGTCTTCGGTCCCGACTATCAACGCATGCCACCTGCCTTCTAGGTATACTTCCATTGCTCTACTTTGTATGTACCTGAGAGCCGAGAAATACATTTTTAAGCCATAGCGCCCCAAAAATAGATTATGTCGCCCATAATCTTTATTTAATATCATCAATATTTCGCGTTGCAAGATGCAGTATGAATAAAAGCCTGCGCAAGCAAAGCGTAGAGGATAACGGCTTGCCTCATGTGTAATGGCTAGCTTTCACACCAAACCTGTTACTGAAATCTCGCGCAGCCCGCAAATTCCAATTTTCGAATGCGCGTAACCATTCTCTTCCCGCAAATGATCGCCTGCAACTTGCAGCATTGTTTGGGAGTTCAAACACTGCAAGTTGAAAAAGAGTCTTTCCGTTTTCGGACCTGTTGCGTCATTGAGAACGAAGCAAAAGCCAATCGATTTTTTCTTATTTCTCGATAGTGTGTGTCCCGTTTGTTGTCGCTGGACCGAGTAAGAAGATGTAGTGAATGGGAGGTGGAATGAATCGCAGCGTTTGTTAAATTGTTTGTTCCGTTTAAAGCTATCGTCATTTATTACATTCGAGAAAAATGCAAGAGAACAATTCGCGGAAAGCTGACGGCGATCACGAACAACAGGAACAGCAGCCACAAGAGCAGTCGCAAGGAGCGTCATGCACGCAAGATCAGAGTCAGCAACCTCAGCAAACGACAGTTACCAATGATAATGCCAGTGAAGCCGCACGCTCAGTAGAAGGGTCAAGTGCACTGGAAAAAGAGCCACAAACCAGTTCTTGTCCTACTCTTCTTGTTCATCCTACCCCAATACCAATCCAGGCTTATGAATTGCCTAACCTGAACATGACCGCAGAGCAGGCGCAAGCTATTGCGCAAGCGGCAGCAGCGGCCATGGCTGCGTCCAGTAGCGCAAGCAATAACCCTGCCTTATTCGCTCAAACAAACATCCATACTTCCTCAGGCGATACGTCCAGTAGTAGTAGCAGCGCAGCAGAGAGCAGCACTCCTCCAAGTATTGCACCTGCAGGCGTGCAGCTCAGTATTAACGACGAACATCCAATGTCTTCAGTCCAACAACTAACGGCAGAGATGCTAAAACGTGAACTGATCAATCAGAAAGTAAATAGGTCTCTTTACCTAGAAAGACATGAACATAGATACTAACATAGCTGTGTGGGAAAGGTCCGTGCAGATAATCGCGAACGCAAGAAAAGATGGAGGGCATTGAATGAGGAGCGAAGTATGCTGTCTCTTCTTCTTCTTCTTCTTTAGCCTCCTTTACTGAACAAACATCATCGTCATCAGACAAAGACAACGATCTACGCTGTCGTGTAAACAAACGGGCGACCAAACTGTTTGGCAAGGAAGACAGCGCAATGAAGCGTCGGTGGGCAGAGGAAGAATTCGCGAAACGGAAACAAAAACGTATTGAAAAGGAGCGAAGAAAACATGCCACAGATGGCGCCATGGGTGCAGCCACGAATAATGTATCTGGATCTAGCAGTCAATCACAATCAACCGTGCTGACTGTGGTAATATTCCAATTGGGCCATCATCCAGCATCGCAAAATGCAACTAACTTGATAACAGGGTCAACCGATCATACCACCGGATATGAACCCTCTGGCGCTATTTTGTCAGCAATTAGGAATGCTGACTTCCTCGCAGTCATCATCTACAGCCGGCTCAGCTGCACGATTAATAGCAAACAATGGTGCTACACGGTCAGGTCAACAACAGCAACAAGCCGACGGTCAACAGGCAAACCCGTGGCTCGCGCTTTTCCAGCAACTGCAACAACAAGCTCAGCAACAACAACAACAACAACAACAGCAGCAACAACAAGAAGGAAAGATCGCCGGTGCGTCAGAAGCACCCAGTTGTTCTAAAGAACAACCAAGTTCAGAGCTTGGAGAACGGTCCGAAGACAGGTTAGGAACGTTACTTGAGAGCGCGGCGGCTTCTGATAAGCAAGGGGAAGCCGGGGAGCGCGACGCAAATGCCAGTGGAGAGCAGCAGCAGCAACCAAGGAATATCGACTTTCCTGTGGAGGCGGTTTTAACATTAATGCAGTTGAATGCTGGTTGGCGACAATGAAGATATCAAATGAAAATTGTGCATATTAAACCCGGGGGTTTTTTGTGTTAAACATTCCATTAAAATAATCTCTCTCTTTTTTTACGCATGTCGCTTGCTACACTTGGGTTTGACCTGCTGCTTTGTATTGCTGAAAACTTGAGCGCAAAAGATTTGATCCAGCTGTCGTCCACCTGCAAAGCGCTATGGGCGGCGTTGCAGAATGACGACTTGTTATGGAAACGGTTATGTGATACGGATTACGGACTGACGTACAATCATCCTAAGCAGACATACTTTGCACTCTATCGACAATCGGCCAAGCGAGTGTATGGTCGATTACCATGTCGCCACCTCCGTTGGGTGTCTTGTCCAACAACAGCAGCACTCGAAATATCGACATGTTATTTCCAAGAAGAAAAACATCAGCGAGAAAAGTTGTGTATTTGTATGCATTGTCGCAAGACCTGTAAGGCTTTCTCTCTCTCTCTCTCTTTTCTTTCGCTTCAGTTGATGATATTCTTTATGCTGCAAGTGTGCGAGCGTCATGCGCGGTGGCATACGCGGGCCTATGGTCATGAGCTATTCTTTAAACCCAACATGGCAGAGATATTCTGCCAATCCTGTGTTGACTGGGTAAAGTAAGAGACAGAAAGAGAGATACATACACGTTAACTGTATGTTATTTCTTTAGTTGGGCGGCAAGGATGCGGATCCAGCGGAACAGTACTATGCAACCCTCATTGGCGACGCTTGGATGAAACGGTTGTTCAAACAAGAAGAATGGCAGGATATGGTTTCTGCTCGAGAACAACGACGTCACGAACGTTGGTTACGATGGCACGACACCCCTTCTCGCGTCGTATCCAATCCAAAGGGATATTGCTTTGTCTCGGCCGAGTTCATGTGGGAGTGGGAACAGTTTGTTGAAGGTTGGCGTACCTGGCCACCTTGGGAAGTAAAAGTGAATCATCATTATACTACCAATATGCGCCCTTTACTACGCATGGACCCTTTCTCGCGAGAGTCGAGTGATCTTGTCATAGTGTCCCTGGAAACGTGGGAGTACCTTGAAAAGACGTATGATACAGGAGGAGTCAAAATAACAGAAGGTATAGATATAAAGTGCGCTTCTCGTTTTGCATGGCCCCCTGACGAGCTTTTGTTGTAACAGAAGATCTTGTGCATTCAGAAATATGGAAGCACTTGTTGATGCGCTACAAAGATAGAGTATCGCGCCAGTATACATAGCTAATGATAATCTCACACACACACACACACACACACACACACACGTGTATTAATGCATGGATCGAGCTCGTTTCTTGAGCTCCACAGGGTTAGATGGTGCAACTACTACAGGCAGTCTCTCCACATTCATAGCCTGCAGTCGTAGAACAGCTGGCATGAAGTTATTAATTTAGCTACAATGATGCTCGATTTTCTGCTTACCCTTATCCAGGGCAAGTTCAATCCTACACCGTGTTTTTATAAATGATAACAATGGCCACGTCGACCTTTCACCGTGCAGGATCCTTTTGTGCGAATAAGAAAGATCAAGTCGCGATCATTTCGTATGTATCTTTCTTACCAGTATGCCAGGGACGCATGGCTAGGATTTGAGAACAGTGTATTCAAATCCTACAACCTATGTCAGTTATGCACAGGTAAACGGACGTATTTCTTTTACCGAAAACGATATGTCTGGTACGATTGTCACATTGCCGGATATCTTTTCCTGCACCACGGGTCGCAGTACCCGCGGCAACAAATGAAGTTGATCCAGCTTTTAAAAAGTTAATGAACAGTCTGAAGGACAATGTGTAAAATGCGTTCTAGTACCTGATATAACCGATGCTTAAACTCGGAAGCAATGATAAATCCAATCTTGTTCCACAAGGTTTCCCGTTGTAGAACATTACTTTTTGGCACAAATGGGATCGCATAAGCCATTGCCTGCGAGACAATAAAATGATTGACATTAAAGAGTTCTGATAATCGGTTCAGAGGCTCCTCGCTTTCGACATGTTATTTACTCAATCAATGGGAGGACAAAAGCGTGTTCTCTTACCTTTCACTGGTTTCAGACCAATGATTCCACTTAACGGTAGACGGGCTCCATTTCACAATGTTTCCATTCTTGTCCTTGGCAAGCAGTTCACAACTTCCGAAAAGACCAACAGATGCAGTTGAGCAACACGCTGCGCTCCATATAAGCTAAATACAGCGAGGTTCGTCCTATGCCACTCGAAACAAGCTATCGTTCAATGCACTCTTACCACATTGGGTGCAGTCAGATAGTTGAGAAGCTGCGGGACTTCTTGAGTTCGGCTCGAAGAGACACTAATATTGAGTACCCGACCGGATCGAGCATAAGCTTCCTGTAAACTCTTTTTGTTTAAAACCTTACCCACCACACTACAGAGCGCTTTCTTTTTACCTCGAATGTCAAGTCGCCAACATTGGCACGGACACACTGCTGCAGAACTTTCATGTCCATCAAGTAGCCTTTTACAAAAACATGAGATTTTTATCCTTGCTACTTCACGAACTTTTTACTACACTTGCCATGTTTAAGAAGCCTAGTGATTCTTCTCTTGAAATGCCTATGTAGTATTTTTCGTTTAGAGCATTTTCACAATCAGAATTTGGGGGTTTCGGCTTACCCTTTGTCACGCTTTGTCGCAAACGCTGACAAATTGATTCCGTCGGGATGTAAGATATGCTGTGAAAAGATGCTTAGGCCCAAGTGCGTATTTGATACCAAGAGCAAGAACTTACGGGCAGTTCCTCGTCCGTGTGGATACAGATCAGTGCGGCAATCATGGCACCAATGGCGTTCCCACTAATGATTCTCGGTAACAGGCCTTGTTCATGCAATGCCTTTAGCACGCCCAGGTGATACAAGGCTATATAGATCATCAGACACACGGAAAACGATGACCCATCGGTCATATCGTACCGAATGCTGTACCGCCTTGCAATACCAAAGCCGAACAACCGAAGCCTTGGCGACTATCACTCAAAAACTTGAGTTTGGCTTGTTGATCCAGGTCGTTTGTTTCTTCGATATATTCGATCTGGGCAACGACCTCATCCATATATTCCTCGATCAGTGTTTTGGTACTAGTTTTCCAGTGAGTTGGTTATACAGTCTCTTTCCCTCTTTTACGCACGAAATATTTACCCCAAGTAGCAATGTGAAAAGAGTTTCTTGTCACAAATGCCTCCAAAGTTCCTCAAGAGCCCGCAACGCAAGAGATAAATCATGCTTTGTACATCCTTGGCTTCTCGAGCGCGGCGAAGGTGTTCCAGTCTTGATTTGATTAACTTGTAGTCGTAGATCCGTGACTCTGGCTCTGCTTTCCATACATCGTTTTCTGCTCATAATCACCCGCGTTTAATAACAAACACAATCCCAATAATCAAAGCAGCCCTTACTGAGAGTCCTATTAGCATAGCTCTCCTTTTTAGTACGAACTTTTCTGGCCGGCCCGTATTGTTATACTCACTGGTCTAGCTTTTCAGCCTTGGCTCGCCACTCTTCATACGTAGTCGACTGTGCAAGCTCCATTGCTAATCGATGTTCCGGCTCATTACTTTTTAGCTTCTGCAATGAGTCCTGCGCACGCACAGTATATGAGAAGACCGGTACAAAGAGAGAGATAAGACATTGAGCAAACCCACTATTAGCCAAGGCTTCACAAAGCGAGACTCCAGGAGCGCAAAGATATTGTAAATGAGGCAAAGCAACGGCACAATGACATGACGCAAAGGATCATGGAGTATCCGAACCACTACTTCTAAACAAGTGGTGCTGCCATCTTGATCTAGTAGCATGACTGACCTGACAAAAGGAAAGAAAACAGTCGGGAGCTTCAAAAATTCACATGCTTATCATAATGCATTATGCAAGGAAACTTCGAGTTATTATTACTAGGAGAAAGACTATTTACAAAACGGATCATGGGAGGGAGAGAAACTATTAGATATTCCTGCCCTTTCCGTAACGGCCAAAACCTCGCATGCCTGCATGCCCTGGTATCTTGAGTCCAATTCTGCTATGCAACGCTGCATTACGGCCTTCCTCATTGTTTTCTTCTCCTTCTTCAATTCGTCCGTTGCTATTGTACAGACCCCCGTATCGTGCTCGCTCCAGTGATGCTTCCAAGTCTACACTCAGGTTCGAACTCGCCAAAGAGTACGTGGCTGAATGTATCGAGCACCGGTCAATCGGCACCACAGAATCGGTTGAATACGATCTCCCACGTGGAACAGTCCTGGTTGTGCCAGCCGCCGCCGCCGAAGTCTCTCTTCCTCCTCCTGCTACTGCTGTACTACTGGGAGCGTAGTAAGATGAATATTCGTCATTAGTAGTAGTATTGCGTGAAGAATAGGTGAAATATGAAGACTGAGAATGACTCGGTTTATGTTGTTGTTGTTTGTTGTTGCCGGTTTGACGAAAATTGCGAAGGGTATGTTCCGGGATATAGGGTGGTTGTTGTACTGCATAGCTATCGTGGAATGGATTGTCCAGTTCGGATGCGAAAGGGTTTTCGATAGTAGTAGGAGCCTTGGTCGAGCTCGCAGTAGAAATCTCAATGCTCCTCTCCCCATGTTCCTGTGGCAGTCGCACGGTGCTAGGCTTATTATAGCCAATAGTAGGGTTGCTGTCGCCTCGGCCACGCATCGGGTACCTTCGCAGCTGTGCTGCTGCCATGGGTGGCGATGGTATCATTTGTTCCCCAAAGGATGATTGTACGCTATTTGCTCGTCGACCTCTTCCACTCACGAACCCAGTAGTAAATCCTGTGAAATTCGAGTCCAATGCTGCCGCTTCTTCCATTGCGCGTTGATATGACTTTTCCATTTCTGCAGCTTCAAACTCGGCAAACCGTAGCCGTGGCAATAGATCTTCTTCTTCCACTTCTGTTGTGCTTTTCTGCTCGTAGACGTCTTCTTCCGATCGCGGTGATTTATTGTTGTTATCGACAGCGCCATGAAGTCGTCCTCTCCTCCCCTTGTTGTTCGCTGTAGGCCACACATCATACCACCGCTCAGCGTAATCGCTACACCATGCTGCGACCAAAGGAAACCAAACCGCAAACAATGGGACCCCAAAAAGGCCGTAAATGATAAACCATAATACATACTTGAACTGCCGCCGGACAATAAAGTAAAGGATATGAAGCACAACGAGTGCCGTAAAGCTGATCGCAATAATGGTGTACGCGAGACCCCTTCCGATGAAGAACCGGATGTACACACCGTACAGGTATATAATGATAGGCACAGAGAATATCATATCCAACAATTTCGAAAACGATAATATCCAACAAGCGACACCGAGGTTCCATGCGACTCGATGCATCTCGATCTGGTTATGAAAAGCAGCACGTAGATTGCGTGACTGAAGTGCTTGCAAAGCAAAGATGTTGGTTGGCAACATAGCATACCCGATCGCTTCTGGCTCGAATCCAAGGCGATGGTGGGGATGGGACCGCAAAAGTACGATACCTAGATATTGCTCTTCTCCCAAAAGGAGTACGTTTTGCATGTGTAGCGTGTCCGGCCGCGGTGTCGCAAATCCACGAAGCACGGTCGGATGAATACAACATGGTCTTATCCTAGAGTTGGGTGCCAACGACAGCCGGGATTCACGCCCTGTAGCCATTGTATCTCGCCCACCACCACCATCACTGCTGCTGCTACGATCATCAGCGTAAGGGTTGATAATAATCTCGTCGCTCACTTTAGGCCACTTGCTAAGCGCCCGTATTGTCTGCTGCGATACGCTATTATTATTGAGCTCTTGCGCCACCGTAATCTGTTGTTCTTCTGCTGCCATGACCTCGGTCCACAATTTGTACATCATGAAGCCACCATTGATTGAAAGAACAGTACCCAAGAAGGCTTCATACGCAAGCCCGGAGTAGAAAGTTAGATAAAGCGGGAATATCTGAAGCATGGTGGTGATGTTCTGCTCTGGGTTTGCCGGACGCACGTGGCCACTGATCGCGAGCATTTTCCTATCCTTTTCTAGCCGTGACACCATTTTCTGTAAGGCATCTCCCTGGACTTGCGTGTCTGCATCCATCACGAGCATATATTTGAATTTTCTTGGATCAATGCCGAGGACATTATAGAATTGGTTGAAAAGCTCATACTCCAGAGGCGTCATTCGATTATTGGCTAGGTTCATGCAACGCTCCAGGAAACTGAACACCAGGACCAAAGAGTCACGTTTGCCTCGATTACCAGGCACGACTTCCAATGATGCTGCTTCTTTCGGGCTGCCAACCTTGACCACCACCAAATATGGTACCCGGTTTCGCCCCGTTTCATAAAAGCCGGAATACACTTTGGCGTAGTTGATCTTTTTGCGGTTCATGCCGAGCGATGCATACGGCTGAGAGACCGGATCCTCCGTTCCACTATAGCCGAGCGACTCCAAGATGCAGAGATACGTTTCCTTGGAATCATGTGCGCTCCTCACAAGCCCGTCGCAGACAAACAAGAGCAACTTTTTGCTGTCGTCGTAGTTGGTCCGTGCCAGCGAATCAAACGCCTGTTTCAGTGTCTCTGACGGCTCAGCGTAGCATGGTATCATTAAAATTGTGTACGGCCAGCCGGCGTTCCTGATCGCAGAGGAAAATTCGGGAGGCGTCGACGAAAATAACAATCGCTGCATGAACCGAAGCCGACACAGATGCGCCAAGTTCATCTTGATCAGGAAGTACAGCAAGCCAACGCCCATCGTCGCCCACAATGCCGGATTGATCTTTAAGCATCCCGTGGGTGCTAGCTCTTCCGTAATGCCGGCGTAAAACAGCGTTTTCATGCATTGCTCATAAATACCTGCGTTGGCAATGTTGGCTTCGAACTGATCCGAAATGTCTTGACCGAGGTTGATAAATAACATTTGTGTCAGATCAAGCGGTAGGAACATACGATCCAGTGCGAATGCCCGTGAGTATATGCCGTCTGATACCTCCACAACATTCGTCACTGTTTCGAGATAAAGGGTGACATCCAGTACCACGCCGTTGAGAACAACCAATGCCCGGCCGTCGCCGTAGATTGATGGCAGAGTTGTGAAATTGCTGACGACATCCATAGTGTACACAATGTCTATCAATCACAGACAATCAACATCACTATACACCTTCTTTCCCCAAAAAGAGAGAGATGGAGAGACAAACCTCCGCTTGTCGGCAAATCCACTGGGTATGGATAACATGGCGCACCAGTTTGATTCCAATGACGCGGATACGGACAAGAAACGAGCTGGTTGTTTTCGTAGAGGTAACCAGGATTATCATTCAGTATTTCTGCAAGATAATTATCTGCCTGGGCGGACCGGTCCGTTATGCCGAAAATGCAAGCCTGTAACGTCGGGTCGTCGTAATAATCTCTCCCTTGACGATCCAGTAGTGTGATAAATTTCGGAAACATGCTCGAGACGTCCAGGCCGGTATAGTTCATGACGGTGGCTGCAACCGGTGACGAGTGCATGTATTTCGACCAGTCCACTGCTTGTCCATGAAGCGCTGCGAATTTCGAATTGTTCTTGAAGACATTGTCGAAAGGTTCGGAATGCTCCGTGTCGCAAAAGAGTGTCGAGATATATTCCAACCAAAACAGAAAGACGCCGACAAAGACAAGGAAGAGGACACAGATTGCGATCTTTTCACGCCAAGCTTGACGAGCCGCTGCAAAGTACAGAAAAAATTAAAGTTTTTTGTGTGCAAAAAGGGGGCGCCACTTAATTACCTGCAGTGCGTAGACCGACAACATATTTGAGGATAAAATCGGGGAATATAAAAGTACATGCTCGAGCAAACAGCACCCAGACAATGCGTCTGTAGGTAGGCTTGCGCACATATGAGTAGTTTTCGGCAACCCTCATGTACAGATTCCAGCAGTCGGTCCTAGCATGTATAAGGGGAGAGGGGAAAAAGTTGGAAGAGAGGAGGAATGAGTAGAAAATCAAAGTTAAGAGAGGCACTACAAGTATTTAGACCTCCGCTTCCTGACATCCAATAAAATCGTCGTAAGTACAAGTCAATGCTTAATATGGACGGCCCCATGGGTTAAGGAAGCTTCTCTGCAACTCGGAGGGCCTTCTTTCTACACCCTAGATAGGAGATCTTTGTAGTATTTCTGCTACTGCAGTGGCGATGTGTTGCCTAATAACCTGGTCCTCAAAACATGCTGTTAATACCTGGCTCATTTCCACTTTATTCGGCATATTAATTAGAGGAGACTAGTTCATTTCTTAATTCACTCAGGGCTTGCTGCCATCCAGGTGCCGCTTTGAGCTCCTGAATCCTGTTCTGAACGATGGCCTCCAGACGAGCCCTGCATTTAGTTTTCTCCAGTTGTGATTCGATTTCCGGTGCCACGCCGAGTCCAGGAATTTCAGAGGACCACCGAACATAGGGCCAGACAGTTTGGTATAGTATGTTGCCGATATCCTGAGCAGACATGAACGGGTACATGCGATAGATTTCCTGAAAGGATGTAGGAAGCGACTGTGGGTGAAAATAATCAATAACTGACTAATTGGAGTCAAGCAAAATTGTGAATACCTTCCGCAAGAGCTTGGTTAAACGTTCGGTTTCTTCGAGCTGTGTCGGGTACTTGAATGCACTCGGCGCGCTTGCAACCTGAGGCATATGCCAGAACGCTATAAAATACACCAGAATGCTTCGTATGATGTCGCCCACAGGGAATCGGACACCAGTGGAGCAATGCTCAAGGATTAGGAATAACACGGGATGATCCTTGAACGCATTTCCGATCGCTATATCTCTGGCGTACGGCAAAAATAGTTCGTAAAGAAGATGCATGGTTAACTAATAATAAAGATTGCTACCTACCTAGCACATGGTATATTTTTTGGTAATGCATCGTCATAAGCATCCAGTGAAATGGTACCAGGCGGCCACTTTGCAGAGAGATGAGATAAGATGTGGAAATTGATAGCAGATGTATGATCTGTAATATGTACTCAGTTAAAATCATCGATGATATCGCGCGCAATTTTACCAGATGCCATATTTTGGAAATTACAAAATAAACGTGCAGTACGTTCAATATTATCAATGTACACCTTATCTTGAGTTCCTCTTCTCTCTGCGTTAGCTTCGTGCGAAACGGTAATCAAAACTGACTTACAATTCCGCGTCAATGTAGTCTTTGCCTGTGATGTACTGAGGAGGACGTCGTTGGTTGAGGCCCTGAATGACACTCAAGTAGCTGCTCGTTCTGCTCCTTTTCTGATCATCGGTTATCTTGCTTATGATATCACGTCGCTCTCGTTGCAGTGCGTCAAAGTCTACATTGGGAAATATCTCCAAGGCACCATTCAGGATGCTGTCGAGCGCTACGCTAAGAATAGCTTTGCCGAGTTCGAGATTCTCGCAACATCTAGTGACTTTTTTTGCAGGCCACAGTTATAAATAGGCGATGTTCAAGATAACCAGCAAATAACTTACTCAAGGCTTCAAGTTCATCCAAGACCAATGCTTCGTTTTTTTCATCCTGCCACGTGTACCGATTTTTCATATGCTGGAACCATCCGTCGATAAGTATTTTAGCGGTTTTCCACGTGTCAGTCGTAGCCCTGGTGTCTTGCCAGAAGCCAGACTGTCTCAACACTTTATAACCCAAAGCACGGCATTCCATCGAAGGATGGTTGACGAACAGCAGCATGATCTCGCGCCAATGTTGTGTGACATAGTGCCGATATCCTCCCACTTTGTCTACCTGATCGTCATCAAAGATCATGGCCAGGTTTCCAAGTATTCTTACGACGCTTAGTGACCCTTCGCTGCTTGCAATTTGGATCGCCATAGCTTTTGAGAACGTCCGCTCTAGGACCGTCCTGTGTGTATCCACTCAGTAAACTAGTTTTCTTACCCCACTTTTCTTTCAACTTACTCAAAAATACCAGGCCATTTGGCTTCAGCAGCCGATACCAGATTCAGGACAAGGTAACGGGCTCCCGCATCGCCCAATGCTCTATCCTTTGAACACGAGGTATCCGATTCAGTAACGAGTCTCACAAAAATGTCCGCTGCCGCATCTCTGGTGCTTCGAAGTACAACAAGTTGCATCAAGAATAACGGGATCTGTAAACCATCCCTGCTTCGAGATGAAGCTATGATCGAACAAACCCAGTCCACAAGATCAACTGACGCAGGCACTAGCTCAAGCTGCTCGAAAGACGGGCGCAATGAATCCAACACGGAAGAACGGTCGCCGGACTAGATAACATATCTTAATAGAAAGAATGGCGTGATAACCGAGAGAGAGAGAGAGAGAGCTTACTGGAACCAGATAATGTAGTCCTAGACGTGCATTATGGGCCATTGAATCGAGAGCAATGGCAACATCCAATGCATGTTTCATGATCGGGCCAGACTTGTCAAACGCAACGTTGTATAACCATGATGGAAACACACTTGCCACACTGACAGGATTGCTGCATATATGTTGTTATATATACATGACGGAAGCCGCTATAGCAGAAGTACGTTACCCAAGAACAATGCATACTACAGAGTACTGTGTAGTGTGTTCGTACAAAAAGATATCACCCATTGTATCGTCTTGGAGTAATCGGCGAAAGATGTCTGACCAACACTCTATATTACTCCCCGTTAGACAACAACGCTTGCAGTAAAGAAATAAGGATCCCCACCGTTCAGGAGTCTTGGTGAGATCCGAGGTAAAGCCAAGAGATACCCAAGTGTGTGCTTCAATACGACTTCTAGTAGTATTACGTTAATCATCATGCAACATGTTTAGAATTGAGGTGCGGAAACAACTGACCGTCATTATCTGACATACGCGTTTCTTTTGTGCAGTCAATGTACCTCTCAAGTAAAAGAATCAACGACTGCTTTGCCGCTTTTTCCTTTTTGTTCTCCAACAAGTAATTGAAAAGTTCACAGCCCAACATGGTCAACTTTGATTGGTCTTCAGTAAGACCAGAAGACTGTCTACAAGAAGAATTGAGCCAACAAATACCACTATGCATCGCGCTCTAAACTAACACTTACGATACATGTGGCATACCCGATTTAGCAAATGCTCGAATCAGGTATTCATGTGTGCGTGGAACGGCGTATTGTGAAAGCTTTTCGCTCACTAAGCATAGCAGCCAAGTCATTGGCTTTGATGTACGCATGGAGCCTTTCGCAAGCTGGGGGACAACGTCAGATAATAATATCTCCCGCGAACGCGACGATCTCTCTCTCACCTCGAAGAGAATATCCAGAGCGCTTTGACAATGGAACATCAGCTCAAAAAGTAAAACAATGCGACAAATAACTTAAACATACCTATCGCCAACAGCTTCGTGAAACGCTATACACTCAATCAAAAGATCAATTAACGATGTATCGACTGGATTTTTCAAAACATATGACATGACGTTTACAGCCGCAGTATGGCTTCCACCTCATTATCATACAGAAACTTTAGCAGAAGTCGCTTTCAAAGGGGATGGAGAATGGTGGCGTTACCATTGACGGGCGTGCGTTCACGTAATGTCTTATAAGCCCACTAAGTTTGTTACGACATGTTAAAAGAAAACGAAAAGAAAACAACTCTTTCAACATTTGCATTTGAACGACTGATTACTTCAATGAGCTTTTTGCCATCAGTTGACAGAAAACGCTTCAACTTTTTTATAGCAAGAATGAGGGATTTCCGATCAGCATCAATTGACGTTTGATCGCTGATGGCAGCCGTCAAATACTGAAGGCTGTCGTCCGAACATGTCGGCAACATGACCTTTGGAACTTGGTTTTTTTGCAGCGAAAAAGGGAAATTTTTCTCTATTGTTGAAGAGCGTCCGATAAAAATGATATTGAAGTGCTCAAGTACGAAGAGCCAAACATGTTGAGGTGATTGACAGCATGATAGAGCGCATAAATGCTGATTCGTTTGTCATAGCCCGGCTGCTTGGGTAATTTCTTGTGATATGCTTCGTAAAACGCTGGGCCGATTCCACCAAACAATTTCATGATACCCAAGTCGGCTTCATGATGACCCCAATAAGGAGCAGGATCCAATACGACGGGCTCACCCGTGTTGGCGTCTGCAGCCCAGTTGCCACTCCACAAGTCGCCGTGCAAAAGGCTCGGTCGAACCTCGATCCCTTCAAAATAGGAATCCAAACGATCCAAAAGCTGCTGACCCATCTTTTTCAGCTGTGGGTTGCGTCCGCCGCGTGTTGCCAAATCAAACTGATACGAGAGACGTCGACGCAGAAACTCGACCCAGTCCGATGTCCAGGTGTTGTCCTGAAAGGTGCTTCCGATCGTGTTATTGATCTCGAACCCGAACTGGTCCGGTCCCCGTACCAGGTGGAGATCCGCCAGTTTCTCCCCAAGCTTTTGCTGGATATTGCCTCGACTACCACCTTCTAGCTGAAGATACTCCATCGCGAGAAACGCGCAACTTCCGTCTGATAAAACGCCGCTCGCGTACGGGACCGGGACCCGAATGGTTTTCGTGTCGGCCAAGGCACGAAGTCCTATTTCTTCGGCCGCAAACATTTCACGCACTTCCTCAAGCGATTGTCCCGGCGACGCGCGACACACTTTGACGAAAACTTCTTTGCCGGTGCTCGATGTGCAATGAAACGCATCACTCACGCAACCACCACCAATCTGCCGAACCTTCTCCAACGCCTCGTCTTTCCCAAGCACTTGGCGCTCTTGAAGGCAAGGCGTGAGTGTGCGTTGAATTGCTTCAGCAAGATTGCTTCCACCAAACGCCATTTTGAAACCTTTCAGTAAAATCGTTGGTTTAATAGAAATGACTCGAGAAAGAAGGGAAAATAGGCGTCAGGAAAGTTCCGATAACACGTAAGACGAGGCTATAACGTGCCTGTATCGCCTATTAGATACATGATTGCGTGGATAGTAGCTCCGAGAAAAGAAAAGATGGTCTTGTTCATGTCAAGACGGTGCCTGTATCATCCTTGACCATTCTCCCCAAAGATGTCCTGTTCGTAACTCCATACGCTTCGTACACTCAGCATTCCACATGTCTGTAAGCAGCACGATAAAGAAGGCATGTATTCTTGCGTGTAAAACAGAGTCATGCTACGGCATCCATTCTGTTATCAGTAGTGGAAGGACAAGTTCTTCTGTTGCTTAACCGCAACCGCATGGATGAGCTAGCACATAAAGCTCTCGTAGGCGAAGTTATCTATTCACCTCGCATATCCGATTAAAGAACATGGCATCATGAATATTAAGTATACATGCTTCCATGAAAGTATCAGCCTAAAGCCTCGCTAGAACTTGCATAATGGTGATAAAGTATTGGGGCTTTGAAAGAGATCGCATCGAGGCTTGGCCGGACCTATTAAAACCTCTTGATAGCTAGTTAACCGTACATCGGTCTTCCCGTACGCACCCGGATAACAATTGTAAATCGAGACCGTAGGAGAGATAGCAGTTCGATAGTTATTTATTAAAAAACTACTTTACGTCTAACGGACTTATTGTCTTCGGGTATTTTCTTTTTCTATTGCCTCCAAGTGTTACGGTCGGCAAAGGAGTCTTGGGAATATATCCTATAAAGTTACTAGAAAAGTTGGGGGCTAAACTCAATGAGATTCTGTTGCCTTTACCATAATCAGCGGCTGCATATGGCAAAGAATGCGTGTCTAAGAAGCCGTTGGAAAATCGGCATAAATGCTGAGTGAAGAAAGTCCGTGCACCTGATTAGATTACACACCTGAATCCGAAGTGCACAGAGAAGGTGTCTGAAGAGAAGTAGACTTGCTGCTAGTCGACTTTGTAGTGTTGCGGATTCCTGTGTTTAACCTGTCAGGGCTACTGCCGGGAGTGTTTCGAGAGGACGGTCGCCCGAGAAGATGTCGGAGATAGACTCAGAGGAGAGGGTTCCGTATTAGTTGTCGTCGAATGGAGGCTGCACAGAGGGGGAGAAGCTCTGCTGATCGTTGTAGAATATGCCTTCATTATTGTTTGATTTACAAACGTACCCAGTACGGTGTACCGACCATGGTAGTACGTTTCGAGTTGACGTCTTGTATCCAAGCGAACTTTAACAACCAGTACAATGGATATAGGCTTGTACTTAGGTCTCAGTAACGCAGAAGTTGTATATTACTGGTTGAGTGAACCCATGACAGTCTCTCATTTAGATACGGATACCTCTGTTACCGCTTTGAACTCCTTGAGACAAGTTAATAGGCCCATGGCAAATAGAAAGTTATAAATAGGGTGTAGAATTGGACGTAATAAAAAGGATATCTTTCGGTCTCACTGACCCTTAGTTTCCTTACTATTGTGATATTTCATTTAGATAAATCTCTTTGGATCAGCTTCGAAAAGCGGGTATAGACACTCGTAGATCCTGAACTTTGTTGCCAGATAAATGGCACGGTGCAATGGGACCCTGTAACATATGATGAGTTATATCTAATAAAAAAGCGGAGGGATTATGGCTTTTATACGCACCAGACCCCTTTGAGATGCATAGCTCCTCTTCTGATGACGACACGACCCTTTCCCTTCTTGAGAATGCCGTCACGCTTCCCACGCGTCATACCCACAACGTTAAGTAGCTTCGTTCTGTTGATCATGTTGTGGTCTTTAAAAAGCAAAACGAGTGGTGTTAATAATATGCAAGGACATTGGAATCCTTTTGCTTTTAGTTACCTGCGCGCCTTGATACGCAGATCTCTTTGGCATACACCTGGTAACAGATTGTGCCTTGGTCTTCCCAAGCAGTGGTTGTGAAGTTTGGACGTTCTGAGGTGGTGTTAAATCCTGGTCGCCCTCGCGTGATGTCGAGTGCCGAAATGGGATCAGCTTTTGGTGCAGTAGCAGAAGTTCAAGTGTAAGGGCGCGTATGATTAAGAGAGGAAGAAGACTGGCCACAGGCATTGTTCCAGGAGAAGTCCACAGGAGGTCCCGAGCTGGTTTGGTATCCGGCGTTGGTAGTAGGAGCAGGGCCATAATAAGCCGCGTATGAAAGCTGAGTAATGCTTCTACTGTATGGATAGTGGTCTGCAAGCACGGTACTAGATGCGTTATAGCTCGAGGTCGTGGCTGGCTGGACGTGATATGAGTAGCAATAGCAATAGCAGTGGCAGTAGCAGCAACAACAGCAGCAGCAGCTGCTGCTGCATCTGTATTGATCACTGTGCGCAAGTATGCTTAGTTGAGTTGAATAAGGCTGTGGAGTGTTGTTCTCCTGATGGCCAGCATAAGGTGGTAGTTGCGGCGGCGGTGGTGGTGATGATGCTGAGGCTGAGCCTTGAAGGCCTAGATTTGGAGCCGGGCTGCCAGGTGTGAAGGGTAAACTTTGATAGACGCTTGCGAACATATTAGCGTGAAAAGTAAAAAGGAAAAAGAAAGAAGAAAGAGGATTGTGATTCGAAAATGTGTGTGGCGTGTGCGTTTATATACTGTTGATCTGCATGTGAAAATGAGTTGGCTGGTGCCAACGATCAGGTATCCTGTGATGCATGCAGACTATGATGTGGCTGCAGACACTATAAAGTATTGCTAACCTCATAATTTCTTTTGTTTGTTGTCACGATGAGGGAAACCGTAGCAGAGATGCTTTGATGTTATTCGTTGTTCGGGTCCCAGGAGACGTTTGATAAAGCTTCTCTTTTTGGACGAATTCGTAGTCCTAATTTTGAGAATATTTTTTGTGCAAGGTAGTCCACCAAGTTGTTTTGTCTGTGCGCAGCTGATCTGTTGACCAGAGACATGAGAGCCAGAACACACAAAAAAGAAAGACCAAGTCATTCAGTCACTCGTTTTCTGTGTCACTACTGTATATAGATAGATAATCGTTGCTTTTTTCATGAGAGGAAAATCCGCGAAGAGTATTAAATGGACCAAGTCTGTATACATGTAATCATCATCAAACGTCTCGTTGCGCTGAATTCGCCAAGCTCACCCTAACAATTACACCAAGTTTATCGAAAAAGAACAATCGCCTAGGTTCCACACAACCTGCAATATTGGAATAACCAACCTTGCCTTTGCACACTAAGCTTATTCTTCAAGTACTCTAATAAACAAAGCATCATAAAATTGTGTCCTGGATTCCATCACATTGGCCGTATTACTGTTCCGTGGACAGCTTCCATTCAGGGATTGTCACTTGTCTGCGTATGTAGTGCCCACGTCATGTGCTGCGCCCAAACAGAGACATGGTACAGAGGAACCCCGTTAATTTTCAACCCTCGTTATTTTCATGTTCTTCTGAGAAATATCCAGAAGACACAGTGAAAATTTTCAATCCCTCGATATTTCCACTTTCAAGGGACTCGGAGGGGTTGAAACACTTAACGGGGTTCCATTAGCCAATGAAATCCGACCAAGAAGCTGAGCTGAAAAACTTCCTGTTCAGAAGAAAGCTCTTCACCAAATTTTGCTTTGTATGACGTCGTGACCTTAGGCTATGCATAGTGGAAGTCTTTTCTTGTCACATAACGGAGTTCTCTCACTGTTACCAATGACAAGTACTGGAGGCTAAAGTAATCAGAGACAATTTTAATCACTGTATGCTATGTGCAGGGAACGTACGAGCTCGTCTTCAGAAAAATATCTGTTTCCCAATGCTTATCCCGTTGCACTTACAGAGTTGCTTGGTGATGGTTCCCGAAACGCTATCGTTTTTATTCTAATTGTATCATCGTACAGACTCAGCGGATGCAGCGCAGCAGTATCAGTCTGTTATCATAGCATGCTTAGAAAAGCGAAATAGGTCATTGTTCCAACAATGTGGCAAATGCACTAGTCAGGCGTTGCGCATTCGAATCCAAGGACGGACCCCGTTAATTTCAAGGTCTCAACGAAAATCCTGGCCTTGAAATTAACGGGGTTCCTCTGTACATGCAGCCCTCCTCTCGTTTTTTTGCCACAACTGCGAGCATTACGCTTCTGGCACATAACCCTCTCGGGGTGACATATTCCGTCGATCATTGCGTAACTCTTGTTTATCGAGTAGGGATAAATTCAACTTTGAAACTTGGATTTTCTCCCTCAATAGATAATAGGTTATCTCAAAAACGTCTAATCCGAGTGTTGTCATTTGCGACAAATAATGCAGGGCCCTTTCCCCTATTATTCTTGTAAAGACACCTCCTGTCTTTTTCTGGGGGCATATTTCAGCTCCCTTTGGAAACCCAACGGTGACAGCGAAAATCAGCTTTTGTTTCATACCGACAACGTGATCTAACATGCGAAAGCTTTCCGCTTTGAGAGGTCGCAGACGCCACATGTACAGCATCTGATCTCTTCTGTCTACGACACGCCAATTTATACCATCAGATAAATCGCAACAATTACAGTAACCGCTCGCTGTAATGATAATTATGTAGTGATCGCTCGATTTAGTGATCACTTTTTCCATTCACCATTCTGGTAAGCAGGGGAATATCACTAGTTCTATATACTGATCAGTGTTCAGATACTTTGTTTTATGAAGCGCTGATAACAGAGAGCCAGCTTCTGCCGATTGCTGAAATGGAATCACCTTGTCTCGTTGGTCTCCTCGTTGGCGTCGTTGAGTAGCTTTCTTTTCGCTGACTGAGATGCTGCTTCTTTGACCTCGCTTGAAGTAATCAATCGGAACATTGGAATGAACACTGAAAACGAACATGAAGACAACCTGAAGAGCCCGTTTATATGCCTAAAAATAATTGTTAAAGTGCTATCCCATCGTCGTCCTCAGCGTTCTCTGGAGACGAGCAAAAAGTTCATCCGTGATAATTACAGACCATTCTAGAAGCATGCTTTCTCTTGTGAAGCCTATGGAAACAATTGGAAGATGATATGTTACAACTATTGATTGATTTATGTAGTGATAATTTTATGCAGTGATCACTTTTGGTTGTCCCTGGTGAGCGCTACAGCGAGCGTGTACTGTATTGATGCCACATACAAAAAGGAAGCTTAGAGTCAATCGTTGTCAACTTATAAACAGCGCCAAGTTTAGAATTTGTGGATTTGTCGTATTTCTGCCAGTCGAGCATGATAAATTGTGAGTAAATTACCATTAACCCGTCTTATGAACTAAAGCATCTCCTGACTTCAACGTCCAGAAAAGCTAAATAATTTTGCAGACGGCAACGAGTATTTGTGCCTAGCAGGAGTACCGTTTTGGAATCGATGTTGATTAATGTCTTGACGTGTTCGTCCCATTCCGCGTTCTCAACTTCCAGTTATTCTCCTCGTTGAATTTCATTATCGACCTCTTTTGGTACGTAATCGCCCATTTTGATGTTGATAAATATCGTCATCTCGTTTATGCAAGTTGAAAGAGTAAAATTGGAGATATATCGGTCTGCAAGGGCGGATTGTTCTCAGGTCAAAGAAACAAAACAAATAATATTCTCGAGTTATTTTTACATGAAGAGGAGCACGCGCAGCCAAGTCGATCATAAGCAAGCAGTCCCCCCTTTTGACTTGTAGAAGCTATATAATTGATCATATGCTATGTACGATTGAAAGAAAATATAATTTCTAAGGTATTGGGTAGCTATCGTTATGAAGTAGCCCTGATATTCACAACTCTTAACAAATATGTAGAATGGGTGAATTCTCTTTCACAGCCACGTTGCTTCCGCCAGCACTATGATTTACACATAAGGCTTTCCAGGTTCAAATGTAATCCAATACTATGAACTAAGAAGTTCCCATCAATTTTTTTAGGCTTCCTTCATGCTCAAGAAAATGGTTCGAGATTCATGTACTACATCGTTGTAAAAATCAAACCATTTATTTACTTCCTAAAATACTCTATACATTAATTATTAAATTCTTGCATGCATTGCACACACCTTACAATATTTTTTGATTTGTAGACGTTTCTATCAATTTGAGGAATAAAACAGCTTGCGAACGTAATTGTATCGTGTATACAAGTAACTGTTGGCTTTTCTACGAGATCTGTTATGCTCAGCTATCGGTTAAATTTAGATGTTCTAAGGGCCTAAACGGATCGCTATTCGTCGGAAAAGTCCTTAAAACCTGGGGTTTAGTTCCTTATAACCGATATTTTAGGTACCTGAAATCTTTTTTAATAAGGACCTAAAACTTCAGTTATATGGAGATTTTAAGGAGCTTTTAGGCACCTACAACTGAGATTTAGGTCCAGTGAAACAGAAGATAATTTTTCACAGCGAGTCACCGCGGACATTTTTCGAGCACGAACATATATAAAGCCATGGTAGCCGCACCAAGGTTTTGTATACATCCTTTTTTCTTCTTCTCACATTCTGCAACCATGCGTAACTTCGAGCAAGCAAGTCAAGAAATCTCTTGGATCCGCCAGTTTTTGGGTGACTTTGCAAGCATAACGTGCAGAAATAACCCCTATACCAAGAGACAAGTGCATCAAATACGCTGTTGTTATTGCGACATCAGCCTGACAAATCGTGGAATGCGTGTATTCAAATACGCGGTTGATATGGCGCGTGCAAAAGAAAGTTCACAAAGACATTTTATATCTTGTAATAGCTTGCCCGCTCGCATGACCAATCCATTCAGGTGTTTACCATTGACGTGGTCCCAGACACGTATGTGAGGGCCGGGGTGCCATTTCGGAAAATTGTCCTGCTGTTAAATACATATATATCCATATAGCCTGGGTTACGTGCAAGAAGATTACAACGCTACATCGTGTAGTTGTCGCATTAGAGATACCGCATGTTTAACTTAGTACGTAAAGCCTACTAAGCTTGGTAAGATTTACTCCTTTTGCTAATATCTTTTTGTTGTCAGCGGAAATATTGTTGGTTATAATATCACTCTGCAATACAGGGATTGCTTACTCAATTCAAATAGCGGTCATAGTTGGGTGTTCCTTGACGGAGACGTCAGTGCAAGCCCGATCCATGTCCAGTATAAGACGATAGACAGTCCAGACGGGGAAAACCCATTGCACATGATGAAATAATACAGTGGCACCTATGGAAGACGAAATTCCGCTATTATGGGGCTTTGTACGCAACGCTTCCGAATGTACAGTCCACGAATCCTGTCAACTCATCGTGGATCTTCCATCAGAGGCGCCTCTGGTAACACGGATCCCAGTTTTCCGAAAGATTCGGGCAACCATGGCCGATACGCAGTCGGAAGAGATGGAGGGGTATCGTTAATTTAAAAACAATAAAAAAGCAAAATATACATCAGCTGCAGCTTCATCCATCTGGCCACTTTCAGTACCGTTCTTTAAAAAATGCTCGTAGACAGAGCTGCAATGTATTTCCGGAGTCTGCTTTCCTAGTGTAGGATCATGAATTATATGCATTGTTACATAAACGTCTTTGGAAAATATACTTGGAACCACTTCAAACTTCATATAAGTCATCTATGTTCTCACCTGTACATGCAAAAAAGTTTATTTAATAAAGAACAGATACCTACGTGAAAGTAAATGAAGACAAACTTACCCAAGCCTTCTTATTGAATCAATAGTTTCCGTTTGGATTCAGTGTGATCGTTTCGTAGCCACGCTTTTTCCCCATCAGGGTAACATTTATCACTGTTCCGGTCTATTTCCAATCAATTGGGTATGTACCTATACATATAAACTCTCAGTCAATATCCAGCATTCTTGTACTTACATTGATGTTTTCATCACACATTATCCTTGTATCTCCAGAAGGTAAGATGGCATGGCTAAAAGGGACAGCCTGAGAAACAGGGTTCTCGACCTCTGTGGGTCCTTGGAAGTTCCCAAAGAAGAGACCAATAGGGCCCTTAATGGGACGGCCCATAATGGGACGGGTCGTCCTGAGACCCGTCCCGATCAAGAGTCCTAGAGACCAAAGAGGGGAACATGAGGACCCACACCACGTGGCCGGAGGCTCCTTATCCGTAAGCCACTCATCCACAGACGGGAATTGCCATCCACGCAGGCGCCGCATGGGACCCCACTATTGCTCAGCAGAACAATGTGAGGTAGACCACGCGACAGGCCTCCTACGTTTTTATTGACTCCATCCCGGGAATGCCGGTCACAGCAGCAGGAGATACAGCAGTCTGCGAGTTCTTCTGTAGTTGGCTGGTGTAAAAGAGTATCAGCAGCCAAGGCACCAAGCCAATCAATTAGCGAAGAGGAAGCGGCCAGACCGAATACAAAAAAAGAGACCACAACATAGGGATAAAGTTCTGATGGTGCATAACTGATAAGGACGCCGAAAACCTGGTAGGTCAAGGCCACAAACAACGAAAGGTTCAACAGAGCTTACGCCATGGAGAGCGAGCAACATGCGCCAATCCGAACGGACTGGAAAGCAGTTCAAGAGATAGGAGGATCCACAAGGGAGCAAGAAGATGTTACAGCGCAACGTTTTTGGGTATTGTGACCTATATATAACAACAAAGACTAGTTTGAGATGCGTCAACAATGCACGATACCGATACGACAGTCGAAGATGTGATCAACAGTCCAAAAGTTTTGCGAAAAGAGAAGAATACATGTGTGGGAATGGACTGTCAAAAGGGCGTCTATTTATATCTCTTTTTGGTAGGCATGAGCTTATCCCGAATGTCCAGAAAATTTTCGAGCTGATAGACAACGCTTATAGCCAATGATGATGATACGGAAACTATGCTTTTAAGCTACAAGTAGTGAGAGCACAAACAAGAGCAAAAGCTAAAGGCACCTGAGAGAGTTGATCCATGATTATTTGGACATTGTACACATCCATGGAATAAAAGTTACGTCAGTTAAAGCCAGACAACCTTGCACATCATTTCAAATAAAAAGATTCTCGCTGAAGAGTCGAACTTAACTAGCGTCAACCAGCATGAATATATGTATGGAAATGCTTATAACTTGCTATAATGATAAAAAGGAATAATTAAAGAGTGGTAGTGGTATGGTTGTGTTTTATCATGCAAACGACTGAGGTGTATATGTGACAAGCCTCTGTGTGTGCTGAATGCGCCAATGTTCTGTCAAAGCCAATTTGTAATGCTAGATCTTCGGAAAGGACTGGATTAAGCTAGCACAGGAGGAAATGAAGTAGCAGCAAAGATGAAGCACATGATGTAATTATTACACTAAACCATTATGTCTTTTTTCTTTCTCTTCGCGACCAGCTAATTATACAAACGACATTGAGAGTTTAAAGGATTACTTCTATATCAAGAGTGTGTAATTCATTAAAAAAAGAGAAAGGAAGAGAGGATATCCTTAATACAAACTATTAGCTTGTTACCGTTGTCTTTGAGGCTGCGTCAGGAACTCTTGTAACCAAGATCCAGTATTTCGATTTTCTTCTTGTTGATTGTGGTGGTCGATTAAAGAAGATATGTCAGTCGATATATGAGCTGATGGTGCAGTAACGTAAGGGGAAGACAAGGCGACGACAACAGGACCAGGTAATGCAAGGACGAAGAGGAGGACATGGTCTTCCTCCCAGCACGGTCGACGGAGGGCTGCACAACAAGCCGGTAGACGGCAGTAGGGGCAAGACCTTGGACATAAACCTGAGTTCAGGTTCGGACAAAGAAGAAGAAACAGCAGGTGTCAACAAACATAGCAAATAGATCCTACCATCGTCAGGATACTACTTGCATTAGGATAGGACCATCACAAGGGACTAGGAGAGAGCCGCGACGGAAGAGGAGACAATGCATAAAATGAGCGGAGTCATAGCATTTCGGAGTCGGTGGGGCAGCATTTTGGCTCGGTTTCCACTTACTTCCTGTAGCCTTCTTTCTCACTTACCTTCTTCTCTGACGACCGTGTCTTTTTGAATCCCACTCTACTGGATTCCGTGCAATAAATACAAAAACAGCATTTTGGCTCGGCGCTTCATTAAAACGAATTGCGGTTGGAACGCGTGAGCATTGCGGCGAACGATGGCCACGACCATCATGATACAGGCGAATCTACCGAGACTGGCTGCCAAGGCAATGGTGCGAGTAGAGAGGAGAGAATTTTCCGCCGCCGGCGGCGACGACGACAGGAAGGATGCGTCATTGTGAGGATCTCTCGGGCACTTTTCCTCTTGAACGGGAAGAGCGGAAGTAGGATCAGCGAAAGAAGGACGTCAAGTGAATAAAATTCTAGCAACATTGCAAGTCTGTGTCCACGCTAAGGGCCGGATCGATATTATCACAGAATGCCGCTACCGACGCGGTGACGCTGATCGGCGACGCGACTCGGAGACGGAGCAGAGCTGACATGGTCTCGGTTCCAGCTAGGATCAATGTTCAAAAAGAGAGTTGAGATTTACCCGTACATACACGCCAAGGCAGAAGAATCTCGGCAGCATGATTGCTTTCCAGCATATACAAATTGAGGAAGTATAAGCAAGCAGTTGTAAAACAACACCACAGTTTCCACTGGTTGCTGAAGTTTGTCATGCTTATTCGACGCTTATCCACAATACTAGGATATGGGATCCTTAGGCGCAGACCATAGCCAGACTCAGCATCTGATATATCTGCAACTGTATCTAAAAGCTAATAACAGTTTACAGAAGCAGAAGGACAGGGAAGCAGGAAAGCAGTGAACGGACGCGTAGGCACAGGGGCTTGAGCATCACTGCAAAGCAACGTGAAAAAATTTCTGAGCGCGGTTAAGTCGTCAGACAATTCTCCGGGAACGACGCACTTGCTAACAATCAAATGAGCAACATAAATTGGAGCGAACTGAACAGGGATTGTTTACTATACGCATTCATACCTGTCGAGGGTGTAAAGATATATTTCGAGTCCGGAAAAGCAAGCGCAGCGCGTCAAATGCACCAGAATGCCGTTACGTTCTTCAGCCATGCAATTGCTGAAGTTGAACATCCGCTGCTGTCCATACTACATGCGCATCGTGCAGCAGCATACAAAAACTGTGGAGAATATGGCCGAGCTATGGAAGACGCCGAACGTGCCATTCAGCTATCGCCAAACCTACCGGACGGTTACGTTCAGGCAGCGGATGTCTTGCTAAGAGAGGGCAAAGACGGCAAAGCTCTGGTTCATTTGAACAAAATGTTGAACTCAGTATCCAATATGCACATGCCCTATAAGATATTGTATACTTGGAGACAGGTTTTGAAGAGACGAGTCGAGCAAAGGAATAATCATGTTTTCGAGCGCCTCCCGTACGATATTCTTAACCGCATATTCTCCTACTTGTCCTTCAAAGACTGTGTAAGGAGTGCTGCCACATGCAGAAGCTGGCGCCATTTTTTCGACGACTGGTCGCCCATGTATCGCCACGTTACCTTAACTTTTGCGCTATGCCGTCATATTCGTCGTGCATTAAAGGCCGCAAAGATTCAGGAAAGCCTCCGAATCGTGGATATGGATGGCTTGTATCTCGAAACCGGCATCGCGCTGAACTCTTTGGTAACTGCCGGGTGCTCTCGCATTGAGTCCGTAAGTAAGTCCGCTGTACTTTTCTTCCTGAATGCATTATCTTTGCCACGCAGTACATACAGTAACACGTCTTAGGCACTGTCACTGAACATAGACGCGAAGTCGTTAGTCGAGTACCCCGCTTATTCACCTCCTTATACAGCTTGATCAAGCAGAACAGCCACCATCTTTCTAGGTTATTGCTTCATCTGAACCACGTCGGTGTGTTCCTGGTCGCAGCATCCGCGTTAGACGTCTGCCCCAACCTGATCGAACTGGTGGTTGCACCATGCGATAGACGTGGCCCCCAGTTTGAGAAGCCAGAGTGGCCTAATCGTCGTTTTCGCTTGCAACGCCTGTTTTTGAGAGGAGAATATTTCATGGCGACAGAGATTCACGGTCTGCTGAGATGTTGCCCTGATTTAAGATGCCTGGGTTTGCATTATCCAGACACAAGCGATCATATCGCTGTCCTGAGTGCGATATATGACTGCTGCCCACAACTTGAATGGCTGTCATATGTCGACGATACGCGCGAAGTACTGTGCGATCCATTCAAGGATTGGTCGAAATACGTAGTGAAGAACTCTGGACTGCGGGACTTCCACTTAACTTATCAAGCATGGACCAGTCCTGATCCTGTCATCCGCCAATTTTTCCAACGGCATCATCACACTCTGAAGAGTATCCGGATCAACCCGAGACTCACAGAACCCGCAACTGAGTCCTTAAACACGCTCGCAGCCGTGGGCGCTCCATGTTTGATATCTTTTCGTCCTACAGATAAAGAGCGGACACTGCAAGCGGGAGCCGAGGAAGTTGGTAGAGCTGTAGCAAGTCTCATGAAGAATGCCCCTGTGCTGCGCGAAGTACAGCTGGACGGAGTAGATTTGCGGGGCTGGGATGATGCGTTTGTAAACATGGCCAATTTGAGATGCTTGGAAGAGATCGAGCTGGTATGCTGCAGACATCTACCAAAACGCGGTTTAAGCCATCTATTTGAAAAGTCCCCTAGCTTGCAACGTTTGCACTTTCGTGACCGGGATGCAAGGCGTTTCGACTTATCTGTGGTAATGGAAGCATTGTCGACGAAGCAACCTCCGGTCGTCAGCTTAACTTGCGACCGCTTGGACGATGACACCATAGCGGACGCACTATCGCAATGGAAAAATGGCTCCACAGTTGAGAGGTTGCGTATTTCATCCAGAGGAAGGATTACGCGTAAAACGTTGCTGCTACTCGCAACTTTTCCTAGCCTGAAATGCTTAGTCCTTGATGTCGATCATATCACCCAAGCTGATCTGTGTGAATATCTCCGTGCGAGACCTGACTCGGCTAAGGTAATATTTGAGCCGACTCTTAGAGAAATATACTTTCAAGGAACGTATGTGCGTGAAGCAGATGGACCAATCTGTTTTATTGCTTTCGAGTATCATTATTGATCGTTCTGCACACAATAGTTTAGTGTACAATAATTGCAATAATAAAAATCCTCCAGCATAACAAGTATTTTAGTCTCTCTTTACGCGCAACATGATATTAGCTCTCGGATCACAGTCTATCTGTGCATCTTATTCAGTGGGCTTCACCGAGAGAGAAAGCATATACATGGTTCCTTCACAACAAGTACACATGTATAGTTAGCAATAAATGAAGGCAGGAGTTTCCTTTGGGACGTAGAACGTGCCATTTCTGCTTTTCTGCCTGGGTGGGTTTATACAGAAGACACCGAGATCTTACTCTATAAAATTATCATAAAGTTTCGAATATGATTTCTGTTATTAAGGCATCAGAGGACACTCAGTCTAATAATAATGGGAACGAGAATATTTTGCCTTTGACGAAGTCATTCCATTTCTTCATGTAACAAACGTTATGAACCCGCTTGATTTGCACCTGCGGGAAAACCTTTTGACGCTGCTGGCAAAGACCCTTTTTTGCATTTATTCCATTTTTCAATTGATGTTTGGGTGAAGGATGCTCCCGTCAAGTATGTACTAAACAATATTGCGAGGATTTACTGCAATCAACAACAGTGTCATGCAGAGAAAAATTCATTTGCCGCGTTAACTTCCTTTTCAGTGCTTAATGCAGCAGCTGACCCTTTTTGGCTGATCCATACCTTCGAGCCAGGACTGACCTTGGCAGTTGTATAATTTTTCCCTTCTAGTAATTTTCAACGCAATAATGAGGGCCTGGGATTTCATTCCATCCGCTTGGTCGAACTTCACTCTGCCAACGATCATCCAAAAGCGATTGTACAAATTTCTGCTGCGAAAGGCAATCGGCCAATTTATCGCGAACGAGCTGGATCTCGAAAACTTTGACATTGAGCTTGTGAATGGGTCTGTTGAACTGCGGGATCTTGACCTTAATTTGCAGGTAGGCAGACCTAGATCTGCTAGACCGCCCACCGTCTGGATTGCTAACGTTAGAGTGTCCGATGCTGTAGGCGTTAAATGAGTGTATAACCGATACCCCGTTCACTCTTGAGCAAGGCAGAGTTGCCAGTATCAATGCGTCCCTGCCTTGGGCAAACTTTTGGAGTGGCGATATAGCATTGAAAATACAAGGTCTACACCTTACATTAAAACCTGCCAAAGACCGAAAACGGCAATGTAAGGAAGCAAATCCGTTCCGTTCACAAAAGCAATAACCGTACTCAGTATTAATCTACATGTAGCACGATCAAAAGACGAAGAAGATTCGCCTATTATGTCGTCCTCACTGCATTTTGCAGACGACTTCTTGCGAACAGAGATCGAAAATCAAGAGCTTATAGATTCTCTCCAGCAGTCATTCCATGATACACCGGAAACTGCAGAGGAAGCAGGAATGGATGGCCTGCAGGTCTTGACTCGGGTGATAGATAAAATGCTTGCCAAAGTCAAAGTTGATATTATCGACACAAGAATCCGCATCATACATACATCAAATATTCCACATCCAGCAACCGACGATCTAGCCTACACATCATCCAACGAATTCTTTCTAGACCTGGAATTTCCACGAATATCGTACTTTGATGAAACGCCAGAGTTCAACAATAATATTACAAACACTATCCGCCCTGACATAATGACTGAGTCGAGCGTATCCATGCCACCTACAGCAAACGAAACCATCAAAATCATAACGTTGGATTCCCCTACAGTCTGGATCCGTTCAGCTCAGTGCTCGCTAAAATCCATGTACTCTATCCCAAAGCAAAGTGCGACGACGTTACAAACAGTCGATGAGCATAACCACCCTGAACATGTGGATTTGGATGATTCCCAATTCTACGAAGCGGACGAAGGGAATATGACTTCAATGTACCATAGCACGAACTCCGTACATTCTAGTCATATGAGCGGTTCAACAACACCGCGAGCCTACAGCCGATATGGATGCAGCCAATCACGGTCGACAAGCAATAGACCTTATGAGGCTTTGCTTTTTACTACTATGAGCAAAGACAATTGGATACGTATGAAACTACGCCCATCGATGCCGTTTAGTACGATTCAAGCAGATATGCCGACTGTAAAGCAAGTGGATTTCCTTTGCACCCATGTTCTCACTGCTGTCACGCCTTGGCAAGTTGCCTTCCTTGGGGACCTTTTGCAGGAAGTAACTGGTGCTTGGTCCGTTCCGCAAGCTTCTACGGCGAAGAAAGCCAGTACAGGCGACACGAGAGAAGCACCAGAAATCAACGCTGCTTTTGCTGATAGCGCTGCCAGAATGCCAAATACAATGAACGACACCCGCATCCAGTCAACAGGAAATAACGAGTACGCAAATACAAAGTCATCCACCTCACATACAACCCATACATCCACGATACCCCCTATGTTCAAGGTTAAAATGCAAATAACTGTCCTAGAATGTTATTTTCTATATGCAGAACCGTCTAATCTATCAGCACTGAGCGGCTGGGCCGATTCAAGTAGTAGTCTGCGAGAAGAGATTAGCCACCTCAAACTGTCTGTCGACCGGTTTATTGTCCGCTTGCAGCAATTTCCGAACAAGCCAGATCAAACGACGAAAGAAGCAACACATGATTCGGGTCGAAGGGATAGTATCAGTTTCAAGCCTTCTTCATCGTCATCTTTATCGGGTGCAAGCAGTTCCTTATTGTCCACTTTGGACTTACGCATATCTAGCCTTGCGCTCGATGAATGGGTCAAAGAGCCAATACAAAATTATGCGAATACTAGGAACCCAAAGAACAACGTCTGGCGACAGCGCTACGACCAATACAATCCGATCTTGGAATTTAATGATAGCATGCGAAACGATTATCGCCACGACGCCGAATTTCCGGTCTATCCACAAGCGGTTCCTCCCGCTAGAGGTAGCGCGCCAACTCGCAGTGACAGCATCCGCGTGAGGATTGAAAAGAAGCAGTCTCAGGAGACAAACAGCTTCGTTAGTGGTTAGTGTATATACAAACTTGTTCTGGATAAGCGAACTCTCTGTAACCACAAGGCAAATTCTAGCGACTTCTTTTGATCAAGATGCCCATATAGACCTTCAGCCTTTTGCGCTTCACGTTGATGAACGTATCGTCGATCGTCTGGAGAACTACGTTTATTCGGCTCTCAGTCTAAGTGAGAGGCTCAAGGGGAAGAAAGGCTCATCTGAAGACCTGAGGTATGGCGATATAAATCCTGAACCTTTTTGATATCCTTAATTTGTATATCAATGGGGCTAGTGGATCGGATAATTCGTTTGGCCAGAAGATATATGAAGACTTGGATCGTGCATCAATTGTACATCAATGTCGGAAACAGACCAAATTACGATGTGCCTTTATCCGGATATACCTCTATGTGCCCGATATGAGTCAAGTCAGCGTGCGCGACGAGTTCAACGATCAGTTTCACTCGGATCTCCTAAGTGTTGACATCAAGAAGATTCTCCTATCGTGGAGTTCAGAGCACGATAATGAAGACGACGAGCATAAGTCAGCCCACACGATCTATAGTCGTCTTCAGACTATTAAATCGGACGAACCTGGGTTGCCGATAAAAGTACAAGTTGACTGTAACTTTATCAACGTGTTTCTGAAGCTTGCTAATGGTAAGGTGATTGATAAATAGTTCATACAAAAGTAATGGCTTAAAAGGTTATGCATGACAGACAATATGGCGCGGTGCTGGTTTACGGCCAAGACATTGAGCCCAGCAGATAGTGGAGTAGATGCTTATTATCCTGCAACATCAACAGCGCAACAGTCTCCGAGTATTGAGATAACGATTCGATCCTCTGCATCTGCTGGTAGTTCCTCGGTATCCGCAGCGAAGCCTGGATTTTTCGGCACAGGTTCAGATATTCCTGGCAACTTGTTCGAGCACTTGAGCAGAAATGAAGGCTTCAACGTCGATCAGAAGATTCATGTGCCTATGGAAGAACAAGCGGAGTGCGCCATGGCGTTTAAGCAACGGACTGTTGAGACTTCTGTAAGGGTCGATCTATCAGTAGCGGCTTTGGATGCGGACTAATGTCATCTGATATTAATAACAGCTTTTTGTCGTCAACTGCCACTTTCCGTTGACCCGCTTGAGTATTACAAGACAAGTCTGGGATAGAGTGCAAATACTGCAAAACGACGCGATACTGTGGCAACCCAGGTTCCTAAATAATTTGACGAATGGTGCAGATCACAACGTCAGCACAGCGTCAGTGTTATCCACGGATTCAGAGGGATATGGAAGCTCTAAGTACTATTCAATGTCGACTGAGCAACCTGCGAGCATTAATTTCTTGAGGTCCAGCAGTATCATGAGTCAGAGCCTTGAAAGACTGGGGACAGAGAGACAGACACCCAGCCTGCTTGCCTTGGTAGTTGTTATGAGCGACGGTAAGTGTATAGGACCTGCTGTATGCATCCAACTTGTAGAAATAACGTGTCTAAAAACAGCAATATGGGACTTGATTCATGTGCCTGCCGAGGACCAAACACAAACGACTTACCGAGTACACATGTCTGACTTCCGATATTTTACTGTGCTAAAGCATTTGGGACTGGTGAGTTATATGAAGTAGGGAATATGGTTGTGGAAGCTCATAAAGTTTTGGCCAACTAGAACGAGAACATTACCACGCTTGATATAGATGACCTCACGCTAAGTCGAATAACACCAAGTCATGTTCCTATTATTTACCGGACGTTGCCAAAGACGCTGAATGTAAGCTGAAGGTTCGTGTTTGGAATTAGGAGATGCTTACGAGCGTGTAGAGCAAGCGAAACAACGCAATGATATCAATCTTTGCACGGTTGACACCCTATCCAGAACTCAACAAGCAAAACAAACTCACGAGTGTTGTCGTCAATAATCTCTGCTGGCGCTTTAGCATGGATTTGAGCTTTCTTGAGCAATTAATGCCGTTTCAGAAAATTCCGGAAGAAGTAAGTGCCCGTTTATCCATTCAAATAACCATTCTAAATGATTCCTCCTTTTGCAGATGGTATTCATTGATCCGCCTACCCAGTACAACAAAGTGTATGCACATATCCTTGACACCTCGATCGACTATAAACCATTGCATATACCCTCTAGATGCATAACTGTTGTTGAAAATTTTCGGGTAAGTGACAAGCATTTGAACAAAATAAGGGTGAACTTATAGCAATGTGTGTCCAGGTGGTTACTGAAGTAATATCAAGTGGACAACCGCTGCTGGATGTACAAGCTTGCGTGGATAGTTTGAACATTTACCTTATGGATGACGCGACCGAAATTGATGACAAGAAAGCAAAGCAGACGATCGAGTTACTTGGGAACCGACAAGTGGACTCGAAGAAATACTGGAGCACCATGGGATTTCCTTTAATATTACGCGTGCAAAGTTTTGATAGCCGTATCAAAGTGAAATTGGACGATCTGATTGAAGCACCCGGCATTGATATTGCAGTGCTGAACAACGTGCTTGTATTCGAAGGCTGCGCCGATTCCTTTCACAGTCTGATAAATTTCTTGACGTATACGGCAAACCAAGGTGACAAGTTGGATGAGGCTGGAAATAGAGAATCAAGGAAAGAGAAAGGGAAAAAGCCAATGGTCCCAAGACAGCCTGTTGTGGTTACTCGTCGAAAGAGCGGCCAAGGCGACGACGAACAGCAGAATGAGGACATGCTGGCCAGCCTTGATCCTGACGCTTTTCGACGTTGGACAAACGGCCCAGTGGCTGATCATGGTGAAGGCTTTGGAGTATCATTACCGGAGCATCTGTCACCTGGAACAGGGTCGACTCTGGGCTATGTGGAGGAATACTACACCACATCTTCCGTTCAGATGCCTCCTACGAACAAGCCGCAAAAGCCTCGCCGGAGACGTGATCTTGTTAACGATCAAGAAGGTTTCGTCAAGGTTTTGGCTCCAGATACGTATGAGCTTGACGTTGTTGAAGACTATTATGTGGTCAACAAACAAAAAGTGGCCCCGAAAAAACACATCGTCGATATAAAGAGGGCGCTTTTGACGGCACGCGTGCGCGATTTCGATATCCATTTGAAGCTTTACGATGGTCATGACGTGCAATATATTCATGCTGAAACAAGCAAGCGGCCGCCGCCACCAACGCGCCCGGCATCGTGTAGTAGCACTGGTAGCTACAGCAACCAGCACATATTGAGCGATTCCCTTTCTCGGGCAAGTAGCATTGACACCAATGCTACTTGGGATACGATGGCAGGGTTGTCGACACCGAGAACGGTCTCGCCTGCCGAGTATGATATTTCGTCGCGATCTATGTCACTAGCTTCGGAGCATTCAGACAGTGTATTTGTGGACAGCAGCTTTGGCAGTGGCGACGGTAGAAAGAAACCATCGCGGGCATCGACAACCGATCGTCGGCCGCAGCAGCGACGTCGACGACGAAGTTCTCCTGATATTGAGATCCATGTAGAAAGATTATCGCTTGAACTGGACGTGATGCCTGTCAGCGATCAGCTTGGACTGCACTTGGTTTTGGCCGTGCGAGATTACGAAGTGATTGACAATGTGAAAACCTCATCATGGAATAAGTTTTTGGGATACATGCGCCCGGATATCAATGAATTGCCACGCGAACAGGGCTCGGATATGTTGCGGTTGGAGTTGACCGGTGTTCGTCCGGTACGAGAAGACCCGACTATGGAGTATAGAGCTAAATTGAAGCTATTACCACTAAGGCTCTATGTCGATCAAGATGCTTTAAACTTTCTTGTCAAGTATTTCACCTTTGACAAGAACTTGCTACGTTCAACGGCTTTAGCGAACGCTTCTATTCCTGAGGATGCCGCTAACACTGCAAATAATGAGACGAAAGGCTCAGGAAACGATATATTTTTGCGTAAGTAGTTCTGTAAGAAGCCTAGAAATGAATGAGTGATGCTAAGGCTAAAGAATGCAGAACATGTGGAAATCTACCCAATCGCCTTAAAGATTGATTATAAGCCCAAGTGTATCAACTATGGCAATATCAAAGAAGGTCAATTAGCCGAGCTCGTGAACCTTTTCCATTTGGACGGTGCCGAGATCAAGCTGAGTCACATCAAACTGACAGGCGTAAACGGCCTTACTCGCCTGAGTGAAAAGCTCGCGCAAGAGTGGTTGCCTCACATAAAGAACACTCAGGTGCCGCATATGGTTTCAGGCGTGTCTCCTATTCGGTCCATAGTCAATGTAGGATCTGGCATGGCCGACCTGATTCTTCTACCGATACATCAATATCGCAAAGATGGACGCATTATCCGAGGTATGGAGCTAGCTAGAAGTTTATCCAAGCTTAGTGCTTACCTTTTTTTTTTTCTGTCTGTCAGGCTTACAAAAAGGCACACAATCTTTTGCCCGGGCAACAGCCACAGAAGCTCTTAAGTTGAGTGCTAGGCTCGCTTCTGGTGCACAAGTCATTTTGGAACACGCCGACGACTTCTTCTCGTCATCTTCTTCGCCTGGCCGCCATGTATACTACTATGATCAAGAAGGAAGCGACGTGGAAGAAGATGATGGCGAAGACGACTATGTCTATGCTGACTCTGCTACGGCTGCGGCTGCGATGAATGAATACTATAATCATCGAAGCACCCGTAGCAAGTTTGCTAATCAGCCATCGGATATATCCCAAGGACTTCAGTACGCTTACCGGAGCCTCAGTCGTAATTTCGGTTCTGCTGCGCACACCATCCTAGCGGTGCCGACCGAGGTGGATCCGCAAAGTAGTGGGTCTTCTCCTACGAACACTCCAACCAAGACTATCATACGAGCTGTGCCTGTTGCAGTTATCAAGCCCATGATCGGCCTTACGGGTGCGTTTCAGAGTATTTTGATGGGTCTACGAAATACCATTGACCCAGCGATGCGTTTACAGAATGAAGATGTAAGTCTATCTTGTTGCGTAATTATGCAGCTTTCTAACACCAATCTTTAGAAATACAAGAGAGGATAAGACTGCATCTTCTGATTGCATGATACCCTCCCCCTCTCCTCTCGTATTTAATGTTTAATCTACCATGAAGACATTTTCGGTTATTTTCATTTCCTTGTCGTCTGTGATATCGTTTTAGTTCGGAACTCGTAATTTGGAGCATGAATAAAAGATCCATCGTTCCATCATATATCCGTGTACGGATGGGAATAGTCAGAGACTCAAATACCGAATTTCAATGCCGGTAACATGAATTACATTTGTTGATTATTCTAGTATATACAATGCATGCTACATGCAGAAAGCTTAGTAGCTTCTGCCAAACAACATCCAATGCTTGGCATCTTGGCCACAAGCAACGCACTTGGTAACGCCAGGGACGATGGGATCATCCTCGGGTTGATCAAAAGGTTTGCAGAGGGACTTGGCACCCATGGACGGAGCACGCTCGTCTTCCTCTTCACCTTCATTAGCACTATACCTCGTTCCGCTGTTAGTTAAAAGAGAAAAAGTCCATGTTGGGTTAGTATAACTTACGTTCTAGCGGAATTCTCCTTGATACTGTCTTCGCACTCCGTACGATCGCACCATGGGATCAAGCACAGCTTCTTGCTGTTCAGTGTAGGCACAAAGTCTTCCCACTTCTTGACGCGCACAATGGACTCGTCCATCTGGCGCTTGGCACGCTCGAACATTTCGCGCTGAATGGTGTCCAGGGTATCCTTGACGCCTTGCTCGAGATTGTCCAAAGGAATCGCGAACTTGGCGCCCGTATCGCGGCGCGCACACGTCACCTGCAACTTCTGCAAGTCCTTGGGGCCAATCTCGATACGGAGCGGCACGCCGCGAACCTCCCAGTGGTTGAACTTGAAGCCTGGGGTATAATTTTCTCGGAGGTCCGTCTTGACCTTGACGCCGACCTTCTTGAGGCGCTCAGCAACGTCCTTGCATCCGTTGTGCACCTTCTCGAAATCGGCCTGCGTCGACTTGACCGTCAGACCACAGGGGATAATCACGCACTGGTACAGAGCCACGCGCGGGGGGAGAACAAGGCCCTTGTCGTCGCCGTGGACCATCACCATCACACCAATCGTACGCGTCGAAAGACCCCACGAGTTCTGCCACACGTAGACCTTTTTGGCTTCCTCGCTTGCGCTGGCGGGAGCATTCGGGTCTTCGACCGTGATGTTGAACATCTTGCTAAAGTTCTGTCCCAAGCAGTGTGAAGTGCCACCCTGGATAGCACGGCCCGTCGCAGGAATGAAACCTTCCACGGTCGTGGTGTACAGACCACCTGCAAACTTTTCCTTTTCCGATTTCACACCCTTCACCACAGGCAAGGCCAACAGGTCGTTGTAGACTTGGGCGTACAAGTCCAAAATCTCTCGAACTTCCTTCCCAGCTCCCTCCTCTGTCAAATGGGCAGTGTGTCCTTCTTGCCACAAGAATTCGCGGGTACGGAGGAAAGGCTCTGCCATCGGGCCAATTGTCAGAAGTCTATGTTGCAGAACGGTCGTTAGAAGATCACTTACGAGGATGCTTGAATTCCCAACGGACAACAGAGCACCACTGATTAATACGGAATGGAAGATCACGGTGAGAACGGATCCATTTCGAAAAGTAAGGGTACATGACAGTCTCGGATGTAGGGCGGATAGCAAGTGGTTCTTCCAGATCGCTCGAACCCGCCTTGGTGACCCAAGCAACTTCGGGTGCAAATCCTTCAATGTGGTCCTTCTCCCGCTGCAGAGACCGGTTCGACACAAACATGGGGAAATAAGTGTCCTCCACACCCATTTCAGTGATTGCATCGTCGAAGAAGTCTGCCACAGTAACGTCAACATTCATTCTAAGCGCACGCGCGCTAACTGCAAGACTCTACTTACTGGTAATTTGCTTCCAGATGTTGTAGGCAAGAGGACGCAAGATGTAACAACCCGAGACATCGTAATAGTCCAGCATTTCACTTTTCAAAAGGACCTGAGAAAAACAATCAGTCATGCCAGCCTCTCTCTCCCCCCTAATGGATACCTTGCATTACCTGCTGGTACCATTTGGGAAGATCGACATCCTTCTTGTACTCGATACCCAATTGGTGACTATCGTCGGCTTTGCCCATTTGAATGAATTGAATTTGACAGTTCCTGACGCGGGGGAAGGGTGAAGGTGTGCCTAAAATTTTCCAGACGCGAAAAAAAGTTGAGTTTAAAATCGTACAATGAATTTTTGCCTAAGTCCCATGCTCTGACAAACTGCTGAATGCGATCAAAAACCGGTGTTGCGCAAGTTTCCAAGGAAAAGGCTTTTAACTGATTGTGCCAAGACTCTCCTAAGTTAATTGTATGACAATATACATCCTATAAGAATGAAGCCTTGTGTTAGCAGCAACAATATCTTGTCAATTGAGGCATTCCTCCGTGCCTTCCTCCATAATCTTTTCCTTGCTAGGAACTGGCCGAGTATGCATAAATAGAAGGTGTTGTTATTCGCAGCTCATATCGTACAAGATGTTTTCCTTTCTAAATTTTCTTTCACCAAGCCCTTTGATGCTTTCCCTATCGGGTAGTCCAGTTTCTCAGGGTAGCCAGTCACACATTGACGCTTTCCTTATGATCACAGTGGCAATTAGGCGTGATAGGCTAATAGAGTTTAACTTTTATAAAACCGTCAACGTTACGAGCTTTTCTAGTTGCTACTAGATACATATGATAGATGACATAAGGTGATAATAAAGTTTACGTTGTGGGTCTTGGAGTAGTTGATCTTGTAACTGCTATGTAAATGGGCATAAAAGTCTTGTTATCATTCCGTGTCACTCATTGTGGGCATTCTGAGAAGAAGGAGACGATATAGTCGCACCTATTCGTTTTTGCTTTGCCAAAAGCCGTGAGAAACGTAAACCGCAGGCGTTACATAAACTGATCGTTATTAGATGAAAACCAGCGGCTTCCCTTCGAGCATGACCAGCCTTACGTACGTCTTGTTCCCAGTAGGGCCTCTACGCCACTCTGGGCTTGCGCTCGTGTGACATTTCGCACAGACCTTCTTCTTTTGATACTCCTGCTCGGGAGGCCGCTGCTTGCCGCTACGGTGTCGTATTCCAGGTTGTAATATGGACGGAATAGACTGACTGCTTTGCAAGTTTCGTGGCAGTAGCGGCGGATACGGTGCAGTTGAGGATTCGGCTTGTCTGTAACGAAGACGTTCGCAAGCCGTGGCGATTGATGATATAGAAGCCCTAAAGTGGTCTTCTCTACGTTGCTTTTCAGTTATTTGACAGATATGATCACTCGACAAGAGGAGGGGGACTCACTCTGAAGTTTCTGTCAGGCTTTTATCAGAAACCACGATGCCACATCGCGATGATAGAGCAGCCGTGCTGGGAGCCGACGAGCAATGAATGTAGTGCTGGTACGTAATAGGATGATTACCGCCGAGGCCGCTACTTTGTTGCAAGCCTAATAGCATTTTGGTCATTTGGCATGCACTAAAGGTAATGGCGCCGTAGGGTACAATGATACGCTCCATGCGATAGGTATCGTCAGACAACTTGATCACGGAGCTCGACCGAACATGATGCGTGCACGCGATTTCTTTACGGTCGGGAACAATGCAATAATAATGGCTACTTTCCTCCTCCTGCTGCTTTTTTCCATGTGCGTTGAACCTTTGGACCTCTTGTTCCATGACGCGCTGAGCAACATAAAGTGCTTCATGTTCTTGTCGACAAGCGAAGCCTGACAGTTGTTGTTGCTCAAAACGATCTGGCCAACAAGCAATTGATTGACCCGTGGTACTCTGATGAATCTGAAATAAGCAAATCGGGTCGTCCCGCTGACGGTCTCCCTCCATGCCTCTTCGAAGCATGTCAAGCATTTTGCAGGCATCCTACGATTACTCTGTCAGAAACAATGTCAGTATCAGGGAGGATGTTCTTGCCGCACCTTCCACAGAAACTGGCTTTCTCCGCAGTTGTGGGATGTTGCCGAAGACCGGAAGTACTCTATCGAAAACGAAACCGTGAGCGTCTGGTTTCTGTCTAGCATGATCCACATACCAGAATTGTGGAAAAACGCCAATGCAACGTGTTTTGTCGTCATATACATTACCACGTCGACAATGACCCACGCTTCTTCGTTCAGTCTATCCTTTGACTAGATGGGTGGGGGCAAATTATGGATCCCATGCGTCATTGTCGTCTTGGGGTCCATCAAGGCAGCTTACCCTACGGTTCCGTTTGGATGGAGCGTTGTGATAGTTTGGGAGTCGATCCAGATAGCTAAACGATAGTAATCGGCACCTGTTTCGGTTTTCATACATGTAGGAGCCCCAACATATGTAGAGGAGTTAGTGAAAAAGCGTAAAACATAACGACAACTTTCCATCCGTTGGGACATCAAATAAAAACAAATACATATTCGTATGTGCTTTGATGGGTTTCTTAAACCACAACTACTTGCTGTGTGCAACCCCATTTGATGACGGGAGAAATAAAGAAATAAACTCGAGCCATGTACCTTGTGATGGATCCAGCGAGCGTGTTATCGCGCATAAACTTTGTAAAATCATTGCGTGCTAGTTCAACCTCGTCGGGATGTATAAAGTCAAGAAGAGATCGATGAAGCAAGAGCTCCTCGATCGTATGATCATCCACTTTAACTTGGGTTACAGATCCAGATAGATAGACAAAGCGAAACTGTTCTCGGCATAATAATGCCCAGAAACAAGAGGTGCAAGAAACAGTCATGTACTCGTTCCTTTAATACTAAACGGTCTCTCTGTTTGTTATCGTCTTGTTTTCAGTGCCGGAGCTAAGTGTAATACCTAGTACTGTCGGAAGGAGAGACAAGAGGTATGTAGGCAACGACGAAAAAGGAAGGGGAAAAAATGAAAGAAAAGAAAACAAATTGAAGGAACCATGGCAGTAAATGATAGTCTAGGAATTTTCTCAAAAGGCAAACCGAGAGAAGATACCTTTACAAGTGTTCCACGCGCGCCGGAAAAAGGTATAACAAAGTACAAAACCAAAGTTGAAGTGTTACTAATTGTCAAAGCGCGCACAGAAAGAAGACTCTTGGACATTAGAAAGACTGCAAATAGCTCCTTGCCACTGACTTGCAACTGTTGGACAGCCTCTGGAACTGCGTTACCCAGGAATGGTGCGGTACCCACAATAAGCCCTCCTTCATAATGATCAACAGCTGCCAACAGCAAATAGTAATCGGAAGGGTGTCCCGATAATGTTATTGAATTAAAAAGATGCGATGCAACGTCGGAAGACCCTTGTGTGCGAAAGTCATCCCTTCTATGTAGTATGTACTACGATCTCGGAATGTCGGCCGTCAGCACAACAATATATGGACTCGAGACAAGCTCACCAGCTTACCAGCAAAGCTTTTGCTGCAGTGGTTTACGAATAGACGTCTGCACGGTTCCAGTAAAGTGGACGTCACAACGGTACTACGTTGCGACATCGATAAATGACAAAAATGACTTATCCACTTCACGTAGTAAAGTGAAATGCAGACGCGTCGTTTCAATTCCAGCAGAATTAAGCTTGGAACCCTGCTATTGACTAAAATAAGAATAAGCTTTACCCGTCAATCAAGAATATATTACACAACGAATCAAGCTTGCGTTACTTTTTATTGTCCGCGCTTTTCTCGATCAAAGAGTTGAAGCAAGTTTATGCTTCATTGAAAAGAAAAAACCAGGTTGTGGCTCGACCGTAATGTCATCTTACCGCTTTGTTCAATGGAATAAAGCTACTAGATTTTCTGGATTCGCCGCGTTAAGGTCTATCTAGATATCATGAAAAACATTCCTCGTAGTGACACTCTCAATAGATTGGTCCCTTGTCAAGGGAGATGGTCGAGCACTGCATTAGAGAATATCTGTTTCTGGCATTCTGCCGAGCTGTTCCGCACTTCATGCGCTGATTATCATTAACTCATGATTGCGACGAGTGCAAAGTAAAAAAGAATCTTGCGCCAGTGGTTCCCGAGGACCCTTCCGTCGGGAAACATGCATCCATGTCATTACATTTTTGGTAAGTCCAAAGGATCATCCTTGCATGCATGACAGTAGGAATTTTGCCCGGAGCATCGCTCCGACTTGTTTATCCGATAGAAACCAACGATGATGCCGCCGATCCTTGGTTACAACGTAGAAATGAGAAGGAAAACTTGTACGTACCCGCGGTGTAAAACCCGAAAGTGAACGGGCAAGGACACGGGCGCCTGTAGCAGGGCCCGATCAACCTTAATGGAATATAGCTGTGGGAAACTCAAAAAGAATGATAAGGTTTATTATATCATGAGATAATCCAAAAGTCATCCAATGTCCGTTCTTCAACAGTCATATCATCAGCTAATTGTAATGATCGCGATGGAGTCGGCTGCACTTCCGGTGGTATTGGTATTCCCAAAGCGGACAAGTCAGTGGAAAACGAGCAATGAGGTCTGTGCCCTGAATGATCGCGTGGATGAACAGCAGCCGTAGCTGACATGGCCCGTCGACTACGCGTATTCGTTCGTGTATTGTTGTTATTTGTCTCGGGCGGCAAAGAGTTTGCGGATGTTGATGAAACGAAACCTCGAACCCAACAGCAACGATCGTGCTGCTCCGCCAAATCTTCTTCTTCTCCTCTTCCACGCTCCTGTTCAAGCTGCAGGCTGGTCATATAATCTGGAAGCTGCTCCTCATCCCGTGTAATATCCTGATAGCTTGGTAAAGCATCTGCTGCAGCGAGGTCATGCGTGACATTGATACGGCGTGTGATCTGGATAGGTAATCCGATACATATAGGCTTTTGGTGATGATGTGATAGATGGATAATGAAGCGGATATAATGGCGGATATGCAAAAAGGGTGATTCGAGCGAGTAAGTCAAATCTCCCTGCGAAAGGGTGGTGACGTTTTCTCCGTTGGCAGACACGACTTTAGCGATGGATGATGTTGGGTTGTTTGGAAATCCAGGTATCGTCGATTTGGTATACCGTGAATTATGCGGCTGGAGCGGAAATGAAAATGTAATGCGGGTATCGAGCGGAGGATGAAGGTAGGTAGAAGGTGCATTGACTGACATGACGAGATGGCGTTTACTATTAGAACTAGTACAGGTAATTATTATTACAGTGGACGCCTGCCAAATGGTACATGTGAATTTACCTTGATCCAAATGATCCATTGTGGTATAACTCTTCTTGGAGAAAATCGACCTGTACTTTTTTCACTCGGATCGGAATATCGGTACTGCTGCTTGGGCTCAAGATTCCCTCGAATTCAATGCCCTTCTCGTTTTCCAGGCAGACCCATCGCGGGACATAGAATTGCCAGGCCAGACTTCCCGGTCGTTCGCCACGCATGGTCCGTCGAGGGACTCGGTAACCGACCACTTGCCCGTACGACACGTCCTTGGGTACCAGTGTTTTCAAGACATTGATTTCGCGTTCGACATTCATTTCCTTTGCAAGCTTGGAGCTGGGAAGGACTTTGGCCGATAATACATGCTGGATTTCCAGGAACTCGGACTTGAACGTCGGTGCGAGATATCCAGGGACCGTTACTTCGAATCCTGAAAAAAGGATGTATAAGAGACCTTCGTTTTATGAGTGGGGTGTGTCTTTTCATATTGCCATACCCAGTTCTGTAACACCAGCTGGTAACGTGGCATCTTCAAGCAGTATGCTCTTGCATTTGCGCAATGTTTTCCAGGCATTCATCTTTTCAGCCAAAATGGCGTGCTGCGATTTCAGTGGATCTCGCCAATTCAAGTAGGTGTGGCTTTTCAATCGAATCTCGACACGGTGCAACTTTATGGGTCGAGATGCCACGAGACGCACTTTGCCTCGTATCTTTTGTCGTTTCGGATACGTTGAGTACTTTTGTTGGTTCGGACGTGGGCCGAAAAAGTGTACAGTGTCCGGAAAGATAAGATCAATTGCGATCAGCCCTTTTGTCATGTTTTCTTTACTTAAAGGTACAGAAAGGTGAAAGAAAAAGAAGAAAGGGACGCAAAGAAAAAACGGGTAGGGATATAGAATTGATGATGATATGTTACACGATGGGCGACCTGATTGTTTGCGGAACTTGTTTTGAGGCACTACGACAAAGCCCCATGGTGGCAAATTGAGCGTTAATTATGAAGCTTGAAAATGGACATAGAATGCCCAGAAGTTTGATCCTATTATCGCCATCAGTTTTGTTTGCGCATTAATTAACAACAAACAAATAAGAAAGAACCCCTCATAAAGACCTTGTTAGCAAATAAAGACAGTGCATACATCCTATAGTAACTCATTTCTTGTACAAAAGTAATCACAGTAAAGAAGAATAGTCAAGTTACAGAAAGTTGGTCAACATAATATAGTTACGTAAAGAAAGAGCGAATCGTCCGGTTATTACTGGTCACTTGGACTTTCATGGCTTAAACTCGGTGGACTCGGATGAACTACATATAGAGAGAGTAAGTTTCAGTTATATATCTGTATGCCAATGATTTTTACCAGGTGAAAACGCAGGATATCCAAAATATCTCGACTGAGGTATTATTACTTCAAATGGATCATTCAAGGAGGCTTTCAGTGACATGTATGGTGCCGCATTAAATGGGTCATCTTGACCAGAGTTGTGCGATAAACAGGATGATGAAGACGACGGCGATACACCAGCGAGAAACCTGTCCATTTCATGCTGCTTAATGATAGGTAATGTAGCGCTTTGAGACCGCGAATGCGACCCAAACATGCTTTCGGTAGTAGAAAAGGAGGTATATATCGTTGTTGCTGTAGGCGCGCCTGAGTCGGAGGTGGCAGCATTGGACCAACAAGTGGGCAGTGGTATAGGGTACCCATCAAACAAATTGTACTGTCCAACGCTACTCGTCGTTGTTGTAATAGGAGCTGCTGCTGCAGGGGTGTTCTCTGTAGTAATAGTAGTAGTACTGGACTCTTTTACGCTCTTTTTAACTTTCGTCGCTGCTGCTGCTGCTACTACTACTACTGAATGGTCGGCATAGTGTCCCGGACTCCGTCCACGCACCACTAACGGCAAAGACTGACAGCTTGCTATAGTTACAAATGCATTATCGGGTCCCGTGCGAGCCACGAGTTCCATGACAAGAACAAAATGTTTCTGTGTCGCCCGCTTTTTGCCATTGTTTGCCGTTGCAGACTTGAACTGGATTCTCTCAAAAGTTGCCACCATTGACCTTGAAGCAGTGTCAAACCACGAAGGGGTATCGCAGGCGCCTAACATAGTCGATTCGGCATCTAAAGGGTCGACGGGCAATAGAGGTGGATCGAGCTGAGGTCCCTTGTCGCGCTTTGGTGTCAATTGAATCAGTTTCACGGGCCGATCGGTTTCCACAGAACGAGCAGCAAGACGAAGGAAAAAGCCGGTGATCACGCTTCGAGAGCCATCTTGATGTTGAATAAAGAAGTGTGTTTCTTTGGATATACACGGAGAATAATAACGCTGATGATAGCCGAAAGGAGATAACACAGTGAAAGCACCTGTCAGCTGAAAGTAATTTCGTCGGTAACAAGTCCATTGATGATCCGCCTTGAAAAAACCCCTATCCACTTTGCACAGAATCTGGACACGGCACCTATTACGGACGAAAAAGTAACGGATCATGTCTAAATAATAATAATAGTTGTAACAATTGAACTTACGCGATGGATGTATTGTTGGATGTGCCGCAACAATAAACTTTTTCGTGCTCTGTTGTTGCTCCAAACATCTGCTCCTTTTCACCGTCGTCATCGTCATTGCTCAGCAAAGGCAAATTATTATTCCGTCGAGCGCTGGCACTATTGTTATTCATAAAGGCAGGATATTGCCAAGGTCGCGTCATGGAACTTATATTGATTTTGGAGCGTTAGACACCGAAAGATATTTAGATTAAGATATATACAGTACTTTAGAAAAGCTGTTCCTTGGCCAGGAACTGGGTGGCTCATCGTCATAGCAGCGTCATTGGCGAATCTGTATCAAAGCATAAAATTGAGTAACCGGAGTTGGCGGGTTTTCTGATGTGAAATCGTTACTGGATGGGAGGAGACGCCCCTCCTCCTCCTTCTCTTGTCACCGGCATTGAGTGTGATCGCTGATGGTTGCTCATTGCGCAAGAGTAAGATTAACGCTATAGTATGCGAAAAAAAAGAGCGGGCAAAAGAAGAAAATTTGCAGGGAGAAGGAAGAAGGGGAGTGTCTGCAGGATAATAACAACGCACTTTATATCAAGAAATACAACGTGGTTCCTGACGAATTTAAAGAAATTCAGGAGTCATGTAAACCCAAAGAACGGTCTTTTCCTTGTTCGCTGATCGTATGGCGGACAAGCTGATGCGTATATTATGTTCCTGGATATTAATGCGAGATATGTCATGCGGCCTACCAGTAGATAGTACCAACTTGTTGGCTACTGACCGGAACTGGTATCAATTAAGCAGTAATTATTACTTTCTATTGACTCTGTTCTCATTTAACATTTGGTATAGCGTTACAGCCCATGAGAAAAATGTGAAGGCTGAAACATGACGGGAGGTAAAAATTTGTTCCATTGACATACCTTAGGCCGTAATCGCTCCAAGATAATAGTTTAGTAGCGATGAATAAAGCAGTGCTATGTGATTGACGTATCGAGTCTTTCCTCCTTGATTTGGGATAATGGAGGTGCGCAGCAGTGAAATTCAGTGTAAGGAGGAGCGCGCGCGGAGCTCTCTTTGTCTTTATGCCCAGAAGTCTTCAACAATGAACATTCTACCACACAAAAGGTCTGTGACGTTTGGCAATCCTGGATCAAAGCGGGCGCCATCTTAACCACCGTCTTTCATTACAGTTGGCATGTCTATAACAAGAAGAATATTGAAAGAGTCAGACGAGACGAGGCCAAAGCAAGAGAAGAAGAAGCTGCCAAGGCGGATCGTGCTGCGAAAGCCGTATGTCAAGAGCATAATCGCATACTCTGGAAACCAAGGACTCATTGACGCAATCGTAGGAATCAGAAGCCCGTCTTAATTTGCTTAGGCAGAGAGCTGCATCAAGACAATTGACGACAGGTCAAGAGGGTGCATTGATCAAACCAGTAGAGACGTTCAATCTTTTCAGCGAATCCGATCAGGTATGTATTTAGTTTTGCAAGCTTACACACAAAGCCAGAGACACAGAGAGAGAGAGCTTGTCTTTTTATGCCATACACACACAGAACCGGTATGCACAAAATGAAGAACATGTTGCTGAGCAGAAAGCCAAGGAGGAGAAATGGGAACGACAGGCTACAATGTATTTAGATAAAGGCGTCAAAGGTGTGTGTGAGAGAGACGGTGCATTCTATGATATGTGCGCGCGCGCGCGCTAAGTGGTTTTTTCCCTGTTAGGTGATGACGTACCGTGGTACGCAAAAAATGAATACGATCGTTATGGAGGGAAGCTGAAAAATGACAAAGGCTCAGAAAAGGGACACAGGTAAGCAGACGTGACAAAGCTTTTGCTTTCAATCTTTCTTTGACCAAGAGTCTGTCTGGCTTCTGTAGACGGCGCAGAAGTCCCATCAGAGTGCATGAGGACCCTTTGGTGGAAATAAGAACACAGCTTGAAAAAGAAGAAAGATCAGAGAAAGAGAAACACAAAAAGCGAGCACGCCATGACGATGATTCTGATCGGAAAAAGAAGAAGAAATCTTCCAAGTCTACTACCGAGTCTTCTAGTAGCAGTAGTAGTATCGAGATGCTAAGGCGACAGCGGTTAGAGAGAGAAATGGCGGAAAGAGCACGAACAAGGGCTCTGATTTACGGCGAGGAGGATGTGCACTCTGAAGATCACGATCAGCAACAATATCACTCACAGTTTAATCCACAAGAAACAGCTGAAGCGAAGAAAAGACACAAGCGACGTTCGTAATATGCTAGTTGATCCGATCTATAGTATGAACCGAATTCCTGTATATGGACTTCCCTGTATATACGTACATATGCTATGCAAAGCACGTTTAACATGAAATTGGAACAAACACATCAATCGAGGAGACCGTAAAGGGACGCGTAATGCAACCTTTGCAGGAAAAACGTAAAATTTGGCGGGCAGTTTTGCTTGTTGCACAGGTCATTTCGATGCGCGAAATACTTACGCTTCAGCTTGGCCAATTTGCCAATTACATTGGAACACATTTTTGGAATACCCAGGTTGAGCGATACTCACTCGCAGCTTCTCTCAAAGAGCATACCATTAATTCCGGGTCTGGTTTTTCAGGAAGCATATTTTGGTTATGCTGATGATCAACCGATCGTTTCCGGTGCCAATCAGATCGATCACGATGTTTTGTATCGCTCTGTATTGACGTCAAAGGTAAAAAGGAAGAGAGCGCCTGTAAAACGTGTGAGTGCACTACAAGAAGTTTCGCTCAAACTCGTGGTTTTTCTGCAGGGGGCTCAAACGTATGCGCCGCGTGTACTCATATACGACTTGAAAGGTATATGTCCGTGATTTATAGAAGAGTACTTGATTATTTATCATCGTCGAAAAGGTGGATTCGGTTCAATACAAAAATATAACAAGCTTTATTCGGAAGAAACCGAAGAGTCCGCTACAACTACTTGGTATGCACGTTTCTGCAAAAAGACAGATCCCGCTAGCTGATTCGTGTTGCTTTTTTCAGGGAAGAAGGGATCAACACCGTAAGGTCAGAAGCTTATGCAAAAAATGCTTTTCAGCAACAGCTAGAGAAAATGGATGAGGTTAGATAGCTGTCTTTGGAGGTGGATAATCATGCGCCTAAAATTTGCAGCGCAGGATCCAAGCCAAATGGCTATTGACCCTTCAGCAATCGAATCCCTCAATCATTCCGTCAAGTCATGGTCGGATTTCAACCATCTTTATTACCATCCACGCTCAATGAATCAGATAACAACGCACCATATCGACGATACCATTGCCCCTTTCGATTCATATGTGGTCGGTCGACAATCGTATGCTGACAATGAAAAGGTACGAGCCAGGAGTCACGACTTCGAAAAAGCAAAGTAGAATTATATGTTAGCTGTTAGGAAACAGAATCGTTTGATGACAGCTTCCGTTTTTTTGCCGAAGAATGTGATAACCTCCAGGTATGTGGCCATGAAGATAGTTAATTCATCTTGTTGTTAATTGCATTGCATACGCGTATTGTTTTTGTAGGGCTTTCAAGTGCTTACCAACGTTGATGACGCCTTTGGCGGCTTTACGGAAGGGCTGCTGCATGATATCCGCGAAGAATATCCGAAAACACCGATATTAACATACGGCATCATGTCTTCAGTGCAACCAGCTCGTGAGGTAAGTGATACAATAAGAAGAGGGGACATTTGGTACTAACAGAACCCATTCAGCGTTCAAGGCAAAGAATTATCTTGAATCGTGCCCTAAGCATGGCCAGGTTATCGGAAATTGGCACGACCTATGTGTCCTTGTATACACCTTCTCCAAACTGCTTGCGCAATTCTGGCTTATCACCATATATACTTCCCAACGTAAGAACATGCATCATTAAACGAGTACATAAGAGTGCTTATTTAAACGATCAGTGCAATTCTTTGTATCACACAAGCGCGATCCTATCCTGTGCAATAGAGTCTGTCCTACTATCGCTACGGTAAAAGTAACCGGGAAAATATCAAAATGTGCACTTGCCAATAACTCATATGCTCTGTAGAGTCAAAACCAACCCAATGACGATGGCAGTTCTAACGGGTAAACTCAGTAATCAGGGGACTATGCCTCTAAGTGGTTTATCGTTAGCTTTGCCAATCCCTTTTCTCGAAGACGGGTACAATGCTAGTATGACACAGCTCGAAAACAAGACGCCTGTTATGAAGCTATCGGCAGCGAAGCACCAGTTAAAGGTGACCTTAAGAAATCTCCTCGAGCTTATTGGCACACAGCTTTAATTTTGAGGAATTTAGTCTTCTATAGCTAGTCTGTGCACGGAAGATGTCATTATACGAGGATTGCCTGGTTTAGGATCCGACAGTCATCTCAACCAAGCAGTCTTTGAATATTGCCAAAACCTGTATCAAACGTTCCCGAATGCTGACATGTAAGCAAGCACCTGTGGTCCAACCCATGCCTAGCATATTGGTAGCTAATAGTCGCAGACGATTTTATGACAATATCCCTTATCCTCTTCCACCGTCCTTTCCAAGGTTCTTCACATCGTTTGTGGACATTAATGGATTCGTGTAAGTCTTCTTTTCTTTTGAAAATACACTCAGGGGTTTCATGCATATAGTCTGAACCTGGCAATCGACTAAACTAGGACAAAGACGCCACGACCCGTCGATTTGACGCCGAGATCAGTACCTGTTTTGACAAGGATGTACTCTGGACCCGAGCTGCAACCTGAGATCAAAGATTTGGTGGACCAGTTAGAGACGGTGCCATTTAAGCAGCTAACTGAATACGGAGAAGGTGAATACGGACTTGGACAAGCCGAGTACTCGGAAACGAAGGAAAATTTAATGCAGTTGTTGGATGCATATGATGACAGTCAGGATTTGATGGTTGAATAGCAGTAACAACAATATTTGAATAGGAGCTCGCAGACTTGTTTAATACCACGGTTGTTCTTCCGTGTGCACCAGATAAGTGGCCCATATCCAATTGGATGGAGGCGCTGGCGAGACCCACGTAGGCGGAACCTTGGTGCCGTTCGGATCCTGATCGTCCACCAAGTAGTAATCCCATTGTTTGCGAATTCGTAAAAGATTTTCCGTATTCTGTAGACCCTGCATCCAGTATTTGTATGCACTATGGTCCAGCGATCTGGTTTCCCATTTATCTTCAGGGTGAATGTAGACCACAGTGTCCTCCTCTTCTTTCTCGTCAGACCGCCGTTCCTGTAGATCTTGGTTCTTTTCGAACAGACTATCCGCTTGTTCGTTCCATGCCTTTACTTTTTCGAAGAACTCGTTGCCTTCCTCAGGGAAAAAATGACCTTAACGATAGACAGCAAGGAATAATGTTTAGAAGTATGACTTGCTATCGGGATTATCATGTTACCTTGAGCCTCCAGTCGTTTTCGACGAAGCCTACGAAGTTCTATTAAACGCTCGATCAGTCGACTGAGATCCTTGATTTTTCGTCGTTGGCTATCTTGTTTCTCCTTCTTTGTTAGTAGCTGTTTCTCTTGATCTTCACGCTGTCGTCGCTCGTCTTCTTGACGAACTTCAGCTTGCCATCGATCGATATCGGCTTCAAGTTTCTGCCGACGCTTTTCAATCTGTTCTTGTCGCCTTTTCCCGTTTTCTGCATGCCGTTTTTTCCATTGCTTGTGCTTTTCAAGCTTCCGTGCTTTTCGCTTTACCCGCTCCAAATAAGCAGGCTCCTCCAAGGTTTGTAATGAACTTTCCAGTTGACTCTAGCACAACAGCGTCAACAAACGTATAGCCAACAAGACCTGGAATGATGGGTTACCAAAGTCGATTCGACTTGATCTCGCTCATGGATCAGTGATGCATCGGTTGTAGAATCAAGGTGCTCAGTGGCAACGATGGCCTCTGCTAATTGCTGCTTTACTTTTGTAATGGAAACAGGTTGGTGGGAATCCATATGAGATAAAAAAATGGAGGATCTATATTACAGTATTGGTGCAGGATGGGAGATTAAAGTGGGGGTTTTCCTATCTGTTCGCAAAAAGTCAGTTTCTTGTCTTTAGAGGGACGGCATCTTCATCCTCGTCGTCGTCCAGAAAGTCGGAACCAGCATCATGCAGGGTATCTACGCGTTGCCCATTCATTATGGGCAGCTCGTTGTAGTCTCCATCTCGTGCGTTGAGGGACGCTCGATAATTCGTCAGCCTTTCCCATAATGTGATCAAAAGGTATGAAAACAAAAACACGGCAAAGCCAAATGACAGCAACACGTTGCTGTAGGAGCTAATGTCGATTCCGGATGCGTTCAGATAGTTTAGTTGTTCTTCGGTGGCGCCCATGAATAGCATGCCGGCAAGCATAAGCGTCTAGCAAATTTTAGCACGTCTATTTTCCGCTTGCGCATGTTCTGGGTATGACTTACCAAGGGTGGAATATATTGCCAAGGCGAAATCGTAAAGTCGCCTTCTTTCCACACAAAGCAAATCTCAATGATACGACTCAGGCCGCCAGCCATCAGTACGTAGCCGAAGTAGGAATGGATTTGCGCACTGTTGGGCACATGTTGGGCATGTCCTTGGAACGCGACGGCCGTCAAGATAATCAAGATGGACGGCACCACCGTTCTCTTGCCATTTCTGCTCAGCAGAATACCCACAAGACCAGCAATCCACCAGATAATGCCCATGGATGTGTGCTGATAGTCTCCGTGGTTCCAAGGTTGGCCCCATCTACGGGCAGAGCAGAAAATTTCTTAGAGCTATATAGCGGCCACTTTCATCCGATAGAGCTCACCTGTGTTCTGTAAAGGTGTTGACGATACCCCAAAGCATGATAACCCAGCTATCGTACCACTCTTGGCTTTTGCCTTGTCGTAACAACCAGGGACCACCGACTCGCAAAGACAGAAGAAGGAGAATGCCGTAGGCTACGAACGATGAACCCATAATAAAGTGTGCTAGACATTGTCCCGTAGCCTCTAACGTATCGCATAAGCGGCACGATTGCTTTCTTTGAGACAAGGGGTTTTACCTCCATAACAGAAACCGACACTGGCAATGACACCCAATACAATCTGGACGTATCCAATGACAGGAATAAGAGCACCAAGGACTTTGTGGATTGGAACCAGGTATGGCCGTAATCGACCATGAATCCCGCGTTCCCAGTGCAATTTAAGGTATCCACCCAGCACGACTTGAGATACCAGGGTCCAAATGACAATGGATGCAAACCAACGATGGGCAATATGCGGTTCCTATTCGCGCAGCCACTTTCGGTTAAACCCCTTGCATGAAAGAAAGACACCCTGGGGCAGATCGCTGGCTTACATAGTTGCGTCCACCATGCGCATGGGCCAGAAAATATCCAACGACAAATAATACCGTTGCCAGCGTCTGAACAGGTACGTGCCACCTGTTCTTTGCTAAGCCTAGGACCATTCCCAAAGGGAACAGAATACCGAATGCTTTTGTATCCCGGTTCGCAACAGAGTTAGGCCAGCTAGCTCTCTCAGTGTAGTAGCAAGGCTACCTGTCACCATGAAGGCAATATGAAGTGCCATAATGTATCCAATGGGTTCGTCCGTCGCCGCGCTAGAGGCAAATACGGAAGGATCGAGATTGTGCGAATGCCCGGTAGCACCGGAATGGGCATGTTCGTGCTCATGCTCATCCATTCTTTAAGCAATCGTAAAAATCGTAAACGCTCCTAAAAGCGCAGAATCACTGCCCGATTTCAGCTAGGCCCCGGAGCGGAAAGTATCCCAATTCCGGGACGAACATCCGCTCGCATTTTTGGCGCGTAAAGCAAAGTGAAAATGATCCTTTTTTCCCATTCTTTACCATTAAAAACTAACATGTACTTTACTACTAATAAAACTAACATTGTATATACAAAAAGGTTAAAATTTTGGAGGAAAATAACAGATATCTCGATTTGCTTTACGAAGATATGTTCCTCGGATCTCGTTAGATCTATCGTACGCTTGAAAGAACAACTTTGCTGGGCCACGTCGCGCATAAAGATAATAGTACAGATCATTTTGATCGATATCCACGAGTTGGAGCTTCAAGAGGTTCAGGCGAGGCATCGTAGCGAACAGCTCCAACGTTTTGCGCGTAACACTTGCTCTGGATGGGATAAACAACTTCTCCACTGTCGACTGGTCTTCTTTCCACCCCGACGCGAACGCATGCGCTATAACGTCGTCGTCGTCCAAATGGTCCGAAGCTATGCTGACGATCGGAGGTTGCCTCGTCGACAGTGCTTCCATGAGCACGCGCACGCTTGACTCTCTTGACCCATGTTCAGAGAAATCGAACCTTTGCAAGCTACATGACCTCGTAAATAGAGAGCTTAAACCATCTTTTGGTAAGTTACTGCAGTTTGCCATCTTGATCAATTTCAGGTTTCCCAATTCGGCCATGTTCTCGAACGCGTTGTCCCAGCCCTGCAGATCAACGCCCTCCAGAAAAACTTGCTGCAACACAGATGTGGTCTTCACAAGAGCCGCTACAGCACAGCCTAGTTCCTCGGGTCCCGTTTGCGCTGACCACTGGTCGTTTGCCAAATGAAACCACACCAAAGATGGAGCGCCCAACGCCGCGAGTGTCTTGAAGTACGCATGCGCAGGTTGTGTGGCTACTGGGTTCACCACGAACGTCTGCATCGTGCTGTGACTCCGTACGAAAAACTGGCCCACGAAGCGGTCAACACCGCTCCGTACTCGATGGCCTACGTGGAAGTCCCGCAGCCCGGTATTCTTCACTACGTATGTCGGCCAACTCTGGAACGGTTCGGTCGCGTCGTCATGATACGCCAGCCACTCAAGCCGTGGACAGCAGCGATACACCGTATCCAGGGCAGCGTCGTGACGATCCATGTCGCGTGGACTCAGCCCCAGGCATCTCAAATCAGGGCAAAGATTCAACAAATCGTGAAGCTCTGTATGCGAGAACCTCCATCCTTTCAGAAACAGACGTTGCATGCGTAAACGACGCTCAGGCCACCTTGGCATTTCATACGTATCGCGCGGCGCTGTAACAACAATCAGTTCGGTCAAGTTGAGGTAGATGCCTAACGCAGACGCGGCAGCGTGGAACGCATGAAAGTGGTTCATGTGTATCAATAGCCTCGAAAGATGGTGTCTGTTCAGGAAGATCAAGTTGTTCAATGTCGAGAATAAGCGAGGTACTTGATTAACCAGTCCGCGCTCGTACATGTAGGCAGTTCCTAAGGCGGGTTATTCCATGTCCTGTGTGGCAAAAAAAGTTTGTGCTTTCAGGAAGCAGCGTAGAGCGGACTTACTTATGGTTTCAATGCGAGAGCACCCGACAGCAACCAAGAACCCCAGCGCGTCGCTGGTTTCGCGAACCAAGTCGTGGATATTCAGGATTCGGAGGCTCTCCCTAAGCGTTGCAGGTTTCAATGCATGACGAATATGACGGCACAGAGCAGAATCTAAGGTCACTTCGCGGTACATGGGTGACCAGTTGTCGAAAAAATCGCGCCAGCCTTTGCACGTGGAAGCACTTGTTACGCAGTCTTCGAGGGACAGATAGGAAAAGATACGGTGAAGCACATCGTAGGGGAAGCGTTGTAAAAGACGGTTATTTCTTTCCTCGACTCGTTTTTCCAAGTACTGTTTCCGAGCATAAAATGTGTCATAGAATGGGTGCCCCTTGGAGACTGAGTTCAACAGGTTGTTCAAAGTCACCAGAGTTTTGCCGTCGTCGCTCTGTCTTTGCAAGATATCCGCTACCTGAATGTAACCGTCCGGTAGGCTTGGCGACAGTTGAATGGCTCGATTCGCGTCTTTCAATGCTTTTTCATAGTCTCCGTGATTTTTGTATGCTGCTGTACGATGCGCATGGAGTATGGACAGGAACGAATGTTGAACCTCAGTAATCGCATGATTGAAGAATGTAATGGCGCTGGGATACGATTGCCGCGCTGCCTCTCGCTTTGCGAGGTCGAAAGTTCTCTGTACAGCGTCAAAAGGTAGAAGTTGGCATACAGGTCCGTCTCTGTCCCGTCCTCCAGGGTATGGCTGGCTCAAAGGACTTGAAGGAATGTTGCTTATTTGTGAGTTCGCCAAATGCGTTGCTCTTGGAAGAGGGAAGATTTCGCGTAGACTGAAGCCTAAGCCCACTGCGTCCTTGTTCCGTGCGCTTTTTCTCCCTGCAGTGAATGATAGCCTAGGCCATTCACTGCAGATGCCTATGACATCCCTCACTGTTACTTTTTCTTCTGATGTTTGTCTTGAAAATGCCTTGTAACGAATGAATCTACGCAATAAATTATGCTTTCCAGGCAAACGGCTGATATAGTCATGTTTTGCTATAATTTGCAGTGAAGTCTCTCTTGTATGAGGATCCAGATGTTTGATGGAGGTTGCGTAGAACTTCTACGATAAATACTTTGTCGGTTTGACCTTTCAGGTCACGCCTATTTTAGTGAAGATCCGGGGTCTTTACAATCCCTGTGATACTATTCCGTAAGCAAAAAGATATTTTCATGCCGTTAGATCCCTTTATCCTCCCTTACTGCGGATCCGGGGATGTTCCGCAGGCGCTTCCGCAGCATGCATTGGCCCAACGGTTCGCTGTACAGTTTATTGATTGGACTTTTGCGCTACTTAAAGGTATATTTTGCGTCAACTGTAAA
>JSYX01000100.1:0-76426 GCA_000787465.1 Thermomucor indicae-seudaticae
GGATGCGCTCATCCACCATCATCGCACATTTGATGTACGTCGGAAACGTTTCCAACATCAGGTTCGTGAACGAGCGTGGAAGCTTAGGGAGACGTCAGAACAAAGTTAACACGAAATAATCACCACGCCTACATTGTCACCATGTCCCAGCTTGCAGTATTCCGCGATTGCAGTAATAGACGCCTGGCTTAGGAGCCGAAACGTAAAAGTGTGCACCAGACGGAAGTTGCCCCCTCCCTCCCAAGGCAGTCAGTGCCAACTGGGATCCTTGGAGGTTGGATAGCAGATTGCCGTACTCCTCCAAATGAAGGACGTCGCCGAGACCTGAACAGTAATACCGTCAGTGTCTTTCCCAAAGGCATCAGCAGAAACAATCAACGCAGAGCTTCTTACCTTCGACGAAAGCATTTCGGCCCACATGCACTGCAACAGTCGGATGTCTCGGCAAAGTAGGGAATAAGTGTTGCTCCGAAAGAACAACAGGCAGCGAGCGGCCAGGGCATCTTGTGCAATAAGTTATTGTGCAAGTGTGCACATCTTGTGCAGATGTCTCAGCAACCCAATAGCAAAATCTGTAGACAAGGAGAACGTACCACACTTGGAGATGCATGTCCCACATACCATCAGAACACCAGATCCGCCCCGAGATCCCTAACCGATGTCAATTAGTACCTACAACGTACCGGTATCACTATTCACTACAATTACCCAAATTCCCGTTTTATTGGTCCGAGCCTATTGAAAACACTGTCAGGTATACGATTGTATATATATATATATATATGATCCTTTATACTCACAACGCTTTTTTTCAGCCTTTACGACGCAACCACAGACTTCCGTTGATGCAGGCTGTAAGACTCCACGTCTCAAAGGACTCTGCCTTGTGCCCGCTTCAGGTATCCGTCAACAAGACGCGGTAGCAACGCAGCCCAATCTCCAGCATCGCTAAAGTCATTTTCGTGGACGTTGACTTTTTCAATTTGCGCATTCTCCGAGAAAGGACCGTACTCTAGAGATCCCCAGTCCACGTCGCCGGGCTTAGTGACCGATGGGATCCTGTCAGCCCGACGTGACACCCGAGATGTCATTCCGTGATTCGTTGGAAGCTCGAGAAAACAGCTTGTTCAATCTCTTCCCATGTTCTTTCCTCGTCTTCTCCACCACGGACTCGGCAGGGTCCTTCATGACGTTCATTCTTCCCGCCTTAGTAATCACCATTGCAGGCAGACGCGCAGGAATAGAGTTGCGCTTGAATAGTTTGTCAATTTTCTTTCATGATGGTTGCCAGTTAGCGGAAAGAGCAAACAAGACACCAGGCCCTGATTCCAGGTACGTTCATGAATTTGATTGTCAGTCCGATTACCGTGGGCTCCAGCCAGCCCTGATGATCAGACCGTTTGCGGGCGCGCAAGACCCACTCAATGGAAATAGTTGTCGAGCCGATACTTGATCAAAACAGTTGCCGCGCTTGTTAAGCGTCAATAAATCGCTTAAAACAGTTCTAGATACCACCCTTTACAGGATAAACTACGTAGAACAGGAGATGATCTTTACTGTGTTTGTCTTTTGCACTTGCATTAAAGATCCGCCTGTCTTATGTCATTTTGATCTCTTCTCCGCATGATCAACAAAATCCTCAGCTTTCTGTTTCCTCAGCCGTCCCCAGAAGAAATGGCCAAAGCCGAGCAAATCGTCGAAGACATTATTCGCAACAACAAGATTGCCGTCTTCTCAAAGACCTACTGCCGTAAGCTCATCAGCCTTTCATCTCAACGCGTCACTCTCTCTCACTCTCGCTCTCTTTGCTTATAATTCAGCCTATTGCCAACGCGCCAAGGCTCTCCTGAAGCAACTCGGTGAAGAATTCTTTGCTATCGAACTTGACGTCGAAGGTAGACGCGATTCTACAGTATGAGGAAGCTCTCTCTTTTTTTTGGGCACTCACGATGGACTTTTTTTCAGACAACGGCGCTGCTATCCAAAACTATCTGTTGCAACGCACCGGTCAAAGGACCGTTCCCAACATCTTTATCAACCAGAACCATGTCGGAGGCTGCGATGACTTGATGGCGGCAAACCAGAGCGGAAAGCTGCAGGAGTTGTTGAAAGCTTGATCGAATAAATTGGCTGGAAACTTGCTAGCGCGCAATCAAAACAAGGTCTTTTGCTGTAGATCCATGTACGCCTATTTGCGTCAAAACGCGCCAGAATGACCGCTTCGTTGATCATGGGGTTCAAACCAAGGCAGAGAATTTCTCGTTCGTTCCTTTGTATGCAGCCGAGTTGGAGAAAGACATGACGTTCTAGACTCAATCGAGGACGGGTTCATGTTAGTAAGCACAAGCGGTTTCATGTAAAGTTAGGCAAAGAGCAGCAGAAGCCCCCCCTTGAGTCTCTGTTACAGTTATTATCGGCAGATGTTTAGATACACGGTCGTTTCACAAAATGTTCTTCGTCATGACGCTCATAGGGAGCTGGTGACGAACTTGAGAGTATTTCTGATGCTTGCACGTCGACAGTCCGTTATATTGCTCGTCGTTAGTAGATAGAGCATCAGAACGAACTCTGAGTCCAGACAAGGACTTTGTGCCTTGTATCGTGGTTCTCCATCCTTTCACGTATGGCAAACTCTTCTGCACTTGGGTTATCTATTCCAGCTTCTTCTGGGAATACGTAGAGGTGAACTCAGAAAACGCTGTCACTAGCAATAATGCACAGTTACAGTAGTTGTTTCCTTGAATCGACACAAAGTATTGCAAAAAGGACCTTTTCCAAACGGTTAAAGTTTAATGACGAAAAAGAGTTACTGTAGAGCCTGTGCATGGTTCCTGTCGAGGACAAGAAAAAGTCTCGAAGCAAAAGAACAAATGTAGCTTAATGTAAAGCACAGACGCCACACTATACTCATGAAGTTGAATATCATAGTGAATATATCACAGAGTGGGCTGCTACTTCCCGCAGCAAGCAGTCTAACATTTGGGATTCGGTGCGCTATATAACTGCTATGCACAGGACGAGGTAACAAAGAGACGACCTCCTAGTTACCGCGGGATGGTATTGAAGAGCGCCGTTAAACATCGTTGCACCTTGCGCGCGCGCACCCTCCACGCTTGTGATTAGCAGATCAACAAAATAAGAGCATGCCCAACAAGCAGTTCCAATGGAGCAGCGTACACTCCTTGCAGACCTCAATAAAGGGGGGTAGTGAGAAAAAAGAACCTTTTTTTTCATTTGCTGAGCCACCAGCCAAGTGCGAGGATGCCGGCGCGCTCAAGAAAGAAGAATAAGCTTCTTTTTTTCCTCCCCAACCATTTTCTGGATCCTCTGTAAAGACTTGCCTTTCATGGACTCAACTCTGCCCGTGAGCCAGAAATAGCAATTGTCCCAACCGATCAACCCAGGAGCCTAATATCCGCCAGGCATCGTGTAACCTGATCCCCTTTCTTTCGCGCGATCCAAGAGCGGATCCAAAACTATTACTCTTCGTGTGTCATGTGTGTGCTGTATTTTATGTTTTCTACTAGCACAAATGAAAACTTTTTTTGCTCTTTTCTTCTTCTTTTCACAACATGAGCGATCATTGCATGGACTTTGACCTTGGCTCGTTCTCTGAGCTACTGCACCAGAAGCCTCTCGATCCAGAACTGCTCCGGGGCATTCCCCCATTTGATCCATTCCAGTTCGTCGATCAGAACTTCATACTGCCGCAGCAGCAACCATCGTCCCTGGCGCATCATCCAAACCTATTGTCCTCCATGCACTTTAATATCTTGACTCACACGCCAGAACTCTCACCTCCTCTAACCGCGTCGGATGATGCGTCTTCGTATCCGGGCACCGTTGTTGTCATGACACCGCCGCAAATCCCGGATATCTCTGTAACGCCCGCAACGCCGCCATCGCCACCTCCACCTTTGACATTTACCAGCAACACGCCCGCAACACCGGGGTCTTCACTTTCACCGCCAGCTCCACCTTCAGCATTGACCTGCAACACGAAAAGCGCCAAATCCAGACGCAGAGCCGCGCAACAACAACTTCCGTACGCACCCAACCTGTTGAACCTGAACCTGGCGCCCACTCGACGACAGTCGCGGAAAAATAACAACACAAAGTCGCAACAGAAGCAGCCCGAAAAACCCAACACGCCGCACCAGTGCGACTATCCGGGCTGCCAAAAGACGTTCACAAGACCTTACAACCTCAAGTCCCACAGACGCACGCACAACGCAGAACGGCCCTACGCTTGCGATCACTGTCCCAAACGGTTCGCTCGGCAGCACGACCGGAACCGACATCAGAAGCTTCATCTGGGTATCAAACCGTATACCTGTCCCTTTTGTAACAAGGCCTTTGCTCGTCAAGATGCACTGAATCGCCATCAACGTCCCGAAAAGCCACACCATCAGCCTTGTGCTAGTGTCGCTCCAAGATCTTCTTTTTTCCAGCAGAAACGCACCGACAAACTGAATCGTGCATAGGCTTTCTCTCTCTCTCTCAGACATGAACTCTTTACACCTTACGCTTTATGCTACGTTGTACATAATATACTCATGACTTATGTTTTTCTTTCGACATGATGTCCTTACCCTTATCCATGATAATAAACTCCGTTGCCTCCACACTCAAATGTCGATCATAGCCGTTCCTTTTCCCACAACCAGGGTCGTGGTCAGGATACATTGACTGACGTGGGCCAGGCTCCTTTCTTTTCTGGCTCAAAATACGCTGCGTGCGCTATAGTGTATATCAAAACTTACTTGCTGCTCTTGTCGTTAACGTAGAAAACGCATTTCATTGTCAATGCAGATCAGTACCTGAAAATGGTAACTTGCCACGGCAGCAGGAGGACCGTTTCAATGTCGGGTGTCATCTCCGACTTCCTTTTCTCTCCATTGCGTGTTTGCTTCTTATGGTATGGTTACGGAATCCTTCCATGGATCTATAATACGCTTATCGATGGTAAAGTGGACAAGCACACACACACTATACGCTCGACAACAGTAGCTTTTGCCTGCAAAATATCTGCTCTCTACTCTATTTACGCTCACACTGACGCTTACAGCGCATATGCAACATTTTACGCAAGCACCTTGTTTTCTAGAATGAAAATAATCGCAGTCGTTGTGCCCTGATCTGTACCCGTGCTGGGTCACAATGCATCATTTGTACCGTCATCCAATCAGAAACCGCCCCATTGCACAGTATACATGCACCGACTCCACGACCCGTCTCTCTCTCTCTATATATATATACCGCACCCACTCGATCTCTGTCCCCAAACGAGAACCAAACAATGTCTAAAGATCCCTGGTCACCCAACGAATACGACAAGAACGCGTCGTTTGTACCACTGCTAGGGTCAGCCATTCTGGACGCCCTGGACCCTCAACCGGGCGAGCGCATCCTTGACTTGGGGTGCGGCAACGGCGTCTTGACCAAGGTACTCGCAAGCCGCTGCGGATCTGTCGTCGGCATCGACGCCAGTCCAGAAATGATCAACACGGCTTCCTCCTCCTCCTCCTCTTCCGACGCAAACATCGAATACCACGTCGTCGACGGCCACCATCTCCAGTCATGGTTTGACGCAACCCAACAGCATCCTTTCGACGCCGTGTTCTCCAACGCTGGCAAGTTTTTTTTCTCATATGATTTCGATTCGATTGATTTCCTGAGTCTGACTCGAAACAGTCCTCCACTGGCTCAAGGAACCCGTCAAGGCGATCCGAGGGATCCATCACGTCCTGAAGCCCGGCGGACGCTTTGTCGCTGAATTCGGCGGATTCATGAACTGTGGAGGTCAGTCTTATAACTTCCGCCTCTATATTTCCCCACAGCCCCCGCTTCTCATCTCGTCGAATCAGAAATTCACACCGCGCTCATTACCGCCATGAACCGTCGAGGCTTCGACGGCAAGACCCTCAGCCCATGGTACTTTCCCTCCGCCGAAGCTTACACTCAACTCCTCCAAGCCAACGGATTCCACGTCCACAGCGCTGTCATTGTACCCCGCCCCACCCAGCTGGATACCGATATGGCCGGCTGGCTCAAGACCTTTGCATTCAGCTTCCTCCAAGCACTCTCAACCGACCAAGAACGACAAGACCTGATCGCCGAGATCGTCGAGCACCTACGCCCGGCTTACCAGCGTGAAGACGGCAAATGGTTCGTCATGTATCAGCGTCTCCGAGTCATTGCCTTCAAGAACTAAAAGGGGGGCGCCCTTTCCACAAAAAGCAAAACGTTCCTTTTTCCTTCTACCCGTTTCATGTTCTGCCACCTGTTCCATTTTTTCTTCAACAAGAAAAAGAAGAGACGAAAAAGTATCAATGCCAATAAAATCGATTCCCAATCACGCGTCTCAGTCAAATCAGTGCGATTCGCAAAAGCATCCAAAGACAATGTCTTTTATACCCACAGCACCCAAGATTACGACAGGCGATCCTCATTCGCGTTTCCTGAACAATGCAAAGAAGGCAACGTTCTGAAAAAACAACATGCCAATGACGAAGACGACGAAGTCTGGTCGGTCGATGAGGAAGTCGCTCGGAATACCGGTATCAACAGAAAACGGAGTCACCACAGCGTCGCCGTTCTCGTTGCTTATCGCTCCAATATCAAATGAACCGATTTGTCAGAAATATATATAACCCTTACAATCAATCGCGACGGAAGCAACACATCCATCGCTTATTTTACGCTGTTGATCATCACCCTACATCCTCTCTTCTGCAAACTCAACTGATGCAAATGCAAGCAGCGCCTGCTACTGTACAACTCCCCGATACTTTTTCATTGGTCACCAAAAAGGGGTGCGCGGGGAAACAAACGGACCGTGCAGTACGTAGTAGTAGTTGAATATATAAAGTGTTATTACAAGTAACCTAGTATTAAGTTTACATGGATGGATGTATAGTACAAGAAAAAAATGGTATCGCAGACTTGGTTGCCTGTTTGAGAAGGGGAGGGGAGGGGGGCCGAGTGCAGGTTTTCAGATGCAATAGCCAGTCAATGGGCGTCTTGGTATCGAAAGCGAATGCTTCAACTGCTCACGATAAACTTCCCACTCGAGCTCAATTTCTTGATCGGCTTGCTCCAGCGCAGAACCAAGGATCAATCGGACGTTTCCTGCGAGATTGAGAGCTGGCGGGCACAAAAACGTGGTCGTATGCGGTGGAGGTGTAGGTGGCAGAGACTCGTGTTCGAGTGTTGTGCCGTCTGAAGAAACCGAGTGGCGTGAGCTGATCGAGGGTGGCGGCGTCGAAATATCAACACAAGTAGAAGCAGCTTCTTGTTTCTTCTTTGGTTTTGGGATGGGAACTGAACGAGGGGTTTCGAGTGCTGACCGGTGCGATGACGACGATTTGATAAATGGCAAGGATACAATCGAGCCACGTTTCCTTGAAGAATTCGATGAGTTAAACAAGTCGGACAGTGCACGGATAGGCATGACGCTGTGAATAAGATTTAAGGGAGAAAGAAGAAGGAGGCGATGATGATGGTTTTGGAGAAAAAGAAATACGTAGCAGGTCACTCCGAAAAATTTACCCGCGAAGTTTTTCTTCGTTTGCCACTTTATTCGTTCCTCATAGTTACACTAACCGAAAACCATGCTTTATTCTTCCAGAATTGAACCTTTTTCTCTCCGCTCATCCTCGGCAACCAGCAGTTCCAGAGATTGAAAAACGGTCGACATACGCTGTATTATGGACCAAAGTTCCGCGCAGCTTTGAAGCACGTAGTTTTTTTCGGTGGCGAATGCATGGAATAAATGCGCGAAACCGTAATCTTTCTCGCACCTCCCTGGGTCATTACGTAATGCGTTGTTACACTTGGCACTTGAAGTCCAGCAAGAACAACATTGCTTCTCGTTTGCATCTTTCTAGATAATACGAACCACAGAACGGGTCCTTGTATAATTGTGGTACTCTTTCCGGGGTCCAACAGATGAAACATCAGAGAAGCAGAAACACAATGCACAGAGTCGCTATATCTGGGAAGTGGGCCCCTGATTGGTGTCACGGAGCACAGCACATGTATGATATGCACGTCATCGCAAACCCGTCGGGAAGCATCCAGATGCACCTATAACGGGCCTTGGTCTGCAATATATGCATGTTTCGGAAAGACAACCTTCAATGCAGACAAGGACCCGTTTATGTTGTGTACAGTGACTAACTTTGCATACTTGTGAGGCCCAGACATGAGTACAGTCAATTCGAAGCATACAATGATCGGTCATCAGTTCATTAGGGTAAACCACAGTGCTTGCTAAAACTATTTACTGCTTGTTGCTCCGGAATATAAAGACGCCAAATCGCTCTTATGCAGAAAGCCAATGTGCGCTACTAAAGCTATAGCTAAAAGTTCCTGTTATGACTGATAAGACTATCAATTTTCATGGTCGATGACTGCGGCCGAGACGATGGTCTTGCTTGATTCTCATTATCGTCAGCTTGATCTATGATCAACGGGTTGTTGGCTGTGCCAGCCATCATACTCTGGTTGGATGTTGATGATGTCGCGTCTAGAATTATCTTAAGTAATCTCACACTCTCTTGTATGTATAACCAAGCAACATACGTCGTTTCCGGGACTCCTCATTATTATCTGGCTGTTCTCTTTCTCTTTTTCTCATTTCATTCGCAGAAAATGATGGCAGGAACAAAGGACGATTGCTGGATGACGGTGACGACGATGATGCATTATCCGCAACCATTATCGCGCTCTCGCTATCCGATGACGGAGTCCGTCTCTCCTTCTGCAACTTGATATTGTATTTAGAATGTTCTTGGCTCAATTGCGTTGTAGTCATCCAGCCAGGAGGCCAGCAATTGATGAGCTAAGCGAATAAGTTAGGTACCAGAAGCGCCAAATCTTGCAATGCTTATCATTACCTTTAGATAGATTTCACTTCTGTCTTTAACGTCTGATACTATACTGTTTGGGTCTTGAGAGTATTGTCTATGATGTTGTCAGTCAAAGCCAGAAGCTTTTCGTTAATACTACTAGTACTACAAACACAACTTACGCTATATCATTTGCTAAGCTAGCGGCAGCTTGGTCCTTTTTCAATATATCGTAAAGAAGACTTCGTGTTGTGTCATCCCATTGGAATTTTGCAGTAAGAGGGCCAGGCTCTTCATTATTGTCCTTACTATCCTCAGCACCCTCACCTCTTTGCACTTCTATAGTTTTGATATCAGAAAGATAAGGGCGATCCCGGCGTTCCACAAATACTCACGTATAGCAGCGACAACCTTCTCGCGGTGCTGCTTCATCTGCTCAGGCATCATTTCATCCACGACTGTCTTTAGTTGTTTTATGAGCTGATCGACTTCACTTTGAAGTTGCTGCAGTCTGTCACGCCCAGATTTTGTCGTAAGGAATTTCTAAAGAAAAAGTCGTTAATATATGCCGCTGCAAAAGCTCCAATCACATTTTACCTTTAACGTAAACTTGTTATAGGGAAGTATTTGCATCAAGTGATGGATAACGTTATCGTCAATACAGTCATTCTTTTGAAACATGAGGCGGCCAATTTCCAAGGTTGTGGGTCGAAGATTCGCAGGGAAACGAGCCTTGTACGTGAAACTCTCTACATGCTATTAGAACACGTCGTTTACAGTATATACGAGCACCTACCACGCGCCGCATCTATTCGTAGCTTTTCCATAAGCCTATGTATATCAGGATCAAGTGGAAGCTGGAAGAACGAACGCTGAGTATGCCGTGTGTTTGGAGTCTAAAACTCTGCAATTCTTACCAGTACAATTTCGCCCTTCTTTGACTTGGCCGCACTTTTTTCTTGTTCAGGTGTCTTGCTCTCGCGGAAAACGCGGGATACCTGCGCCCTGGGTGCTATTTGAGCGCTTGCTCGCGGGGAGCTCGCAACTCGAGCTGGAGCTGGTGCTGAAGCTGGTGCTGGTGCTGGAGCAGCAGCAGCAGCAGCAGATGGTGTTTCTGGCCTTGTTGTTGGACGAGTTGGTTGCGTCGCTTTTTCAGTTGGAGTTGCAACCTTCGGGACCGAGGAAGATGCCGTTGTTGTTGTTGTGGCGGCTGGTGGTGTCTCCTTGGGTTGCTCTTTTCGCTGCTTTTCTGTGGATGTGGACTTTCGGATCTTTGGTTTATCCTTCTTTGCAGCTGTCGACACCGCTGCGGCTGCTTTCACTTTAGCCTCTTTCGTCTTTGTCGTCGAAGATGACTTGACTGGCTTCACAGCAGACTTGGATTTTTCTTGGCGTTTAGCACTAGACATATTGTCGCGTCGAAAGGTCAGAAAATCTCTCTCTCTCTCTCTCGATCCTCGTTTAAACGTACTCGCTACTATTTCCATCCAAGGATCCGTGAAACACAAAAAATCCCTGGTGCTCCGGGTCTGGCGCCGGCATAGGCGCGTCAAAGTACAAGTCACTGTCGTCAATGAACGGATCACTGTAATCGTAATCACTCGGTCGTTTACTCTTTTCCAAAGATCATTAGCTCTACAGCAATGTCAAACCAAAGAACAAAAGTAACATACGATCGGTCCTTCCTCTTCTTCCTCTGTCGATTCCCCTCCGGTCTCAGCATTGTCACGCATAGTCCGTTGCAAGAGACTGCGGAAGAATTCATCTCCTTGTGCTTGATCATGCCCTTTGGACGCTCGAGAACGGTCTTGACGTTGTTCCCTCATCAGATCCCGGACCGAAAAGACCACCGGTAGCGGCTGATCTTTGATGGGGACATACAGTCGCACTGTTCTCAGCTGATTGCTCATGGCTTCACAAACAGTGTGTGAGAGAGAGAGACACGTCCTTTGAATTTCCGCGATAAATGCCCCATTCCCCTCATCTTACAGATATATCACTGGTTTATTGGTCTTTTTAAAACTACAGGGGATTACCCTGCGATAGGCATATGCATGACGTGCCAAGTTACCAATCTGTACTCCTTATTAGACGACGTGTACTGCAAATAAGCGTTTTATTGGTATTCAATGGTTTTGCAAAACGGGCTTAAAGGGACGGCAAGGGCAGGTTATAGCGCTTCGCTACAAGTTCCACAAACGTCTTGTCTCCAACGTAAGTCTTTTCAAAGGTCGGACGGCTCACGATGCCTTTCAAGAATTCAGCCAGACGAGGCGATTCCCCAACAGCTTCCGGCACGTAACCGTTCAGCAAGAACTTTTGCACAGCACCAAGGCGGGCCGCGAACGGCGCAATCGCAATGTCAGCAAGCGAGTATTCTGAGCCAAGGAAATACGGACCAGAAGGTGCTTGCTCCAGCAATAGCTGGTTCAACTGCAGCAGATTGAGTTGCACAGTTTACTTGAGAACAATAGAAACACTTACGCGCTTGTAGGCTGCATTGACGTTCTCTTTAAACTTTTGCGCGCTTTCCTCGTTAAAGTTGGACAACAAAGCGTATTGCTGGGAGGCAACCTTGGAAGCAAAGAACTCGATCACAAACCGTACCTCAGCTCGCTTAATCGGGTCTTTTGGAAGCAGACTGATGATTTTTTTTTTTTTGCAAAAAGGTGAATGCAGTAGCAAGTAAGCAAATATTCCATACAACATACCCTTTCTCAGGATACAGATCGGCAACGAGTTCAAGCAGTACCAAGGATTCGGCAATGTTCTTGCCGTCGATCGAAAGCGCTGGAACCTTGGTCTCTGGATTGATATCCTTGTACCTGTCACACACCCTATGAGTACATCACCGTGACAAACTTTTCTCGCACAGATTCTTACCATTCCGGTTTATTCGCAAGGTCAATCTCGACAGACTCGTAAACTGCACCGACTTCTTGGAGCGCAATAGCAACGCGCTGTGCGTACGGGCAAATGCCGGCGGTGTAGAGTGTAAGCTTCTTGGCTAGACAATAACACTGTCAGCGATCATGAAAACCACTCATGTCACAGACAAGTTCTGAAAGTTTACGTGTAGCAGACATGATCAAAGTGAGAAATCCTGACGTGTCCAAGACACACCACTTTTATATCTTTTTGCGATGCTTACAAATTCATGCACAACCGATGTTGGGGGGCCGGATTGGTAAACTCAGAAAGCTCACTAATCACGCTTTTGCGTGAGTCGATTCAGGAATGGCGCAACATTGCCTATTGGCTTTCCCCCAAGCAATGTAACAACATTATTGCCGTGTGTAGGTAATGGATCGGAAAGTACGGCGTCCCAATTCTCCGTTTGGATTTGTCTAGATCGGGGGGAATGACCCGTCAGTATGTCGTCAGAAAACGTGTCGGTCAACGATAATTTTAACCATTTTTTTTTTTTGCTACGGCCAATGTTGATCGGATTAACGAGCACCAGGTTATCGCGCGCGCAGTGTATCATCCCATAAAGCCTCTTGTGAGACCAATGAGTGATTGCAAACCAGTTTGAGGGGGGTATCTGCCTGCGTTTGTTACCATGCCATTATGGAAAATGGGATCAATGCAACGTACGATACCATATCCATAGAAACAAGAAAAGCGCGTAAACGTCGCAGCGATAATAACAGACTGCTGTTAGACGCTCCACAAGCAGTACGTATCCAGAATAGCCATGGGCGAGAGCCCATCCTTGTAAACTGCATCAAAACTGCATTACAGAGCCTGCTATCGTTGGTCACTTTGGTCCACTGCATGTAGAGCACATTGCATCGACCTTCGATACTTTTGCTTTGCGGTGTCACAAAATGTACTTCTTGGCGGTATCTCTGGATGAAACATCGCGATACGAACGTTCAATAGAATACAGATCCATGTAGGACAGCCCACTGAATGCACTCTGTACCAGCCAGCTCAGGTTTTTCTTTACGAACCCTGCAGATTCAGAAAAAGCTATTAGGTCATTGTTTTCGGAGTTCAACAATAACAATAAAGCGTGCGCTGGCCGCCATTGGGTACATAACCAGCGCCCCCCATGTCTGAAAGATACTACTCTGCTGTATCTTCGCCAGCGCCCTCATTGAGGAAGCTCAGGCGAAATTCAGCACCTAGTGTTGACTCTCTCAGCGAGCGATCATTCGACGCTCGATTATCGCAATCGATCTTCTCTTCAAGCTCAAAAATTCTGAACTCGCCTGCGCCTGCACCTGCACCTGCGCCATCGCCCTCCTCTTCGTCTTCACTGCGAGCCGCTCGCACACACCAGCACCGTCTGAACGCAGCTCAGGAACAACGCATGTACCATGACAGCTGCCAGCGACTCTTGGCTCATATTTCTTCCGTCATCGGCCTATGCGACGAGCTTCGTAATGCAAATAAACACCGGTTCCCCATTCAGTACCCAATCCTGCACCGCTCACTCTATCATCGCGACGCATTCCATAGCGACACCGCTTCCCAGCCCGATGCTTCGGTCCTCAATGCCGTTCGCCAGTCTGCTTCTTCGCTCGTCAAACAAGACTTTAGCGTCCTCAACTTGAACGTCAAGCTCGGCCACGCCACCACGGACCTCTGCACCCTCGAAAAGCAGACCATTTCCAACCTGCTGGACGACAAGCTAGCCCAGTGTTTGCGCCACCTCGACAACCTCCGTGCTCGCGTCAGTGACACCTCATCCAAGGTCCTCGTCACCGGCGACCTCAACTCCGGCAAATCCACCCTGGTCAACGCCTTGCTCAAGCGAGACCTGCTTCCCGCAGACCAGCAGCCTTGCACCAGCATGTTCTGCGAGGTCCTGGACGTCACGCTGAACGACGGCGTCGAGCAGGTGCACGCGATACCTAATGTGGAAAGCTACAACCGGCTAGACCCGTCCACATACCATGTCATCGAGATGCGTCACCTGTACAAGGTCATCACCGACCAAAACGACTATTACAAAATGCTCAAGATCTACGCCCGAGACTGCAGATCAGCCCAGGAGAGCCTGCTGCATAATGGCGTCGTCGATATTGCTCTGATCGATTCTCCCGGCCTTAATACCGATTCTGTCAAAACCACGGCTGTCTTTGCTCGCCAGGAAGAAATCGATGTCGTTGTGTTCGTCGTCAGTGCCGAAAACCACTTTACGCTTTCGGTAAGCAGGAGCGGTAGCCATACGAATATTCTCTTTTGCTAATACGATTTGCTTGCAAAATAGGGTAAGGAGTTTCTGGTGAACGCCGCCAACGAAAAGACGCATATCTTCATTGTCGTGAACCGATTCGATGCCATCCGTGACAAGGACCGATGCAAGCGGCTGGTGCTGGAGCAGATACGACAGCTGTCACCGGCAACCTATGCAAACGCAGACGACCTGGTGCACTTTGTGAGCGCAGGCACGGTGGATCTTGAGCCCGGCTCGCGCAAATTGGACGCCCCCGAATTCGCTCGTCTCGAACAACGACTCCGTGCCTTTGTGCTGGAGAACCGCACGCAGTCCAAGCTGTCGCCGGCCAAAAACTACATGCTGAACCTGCTGTCGGATATCGAGGGTCTCTCGGAAGCAAACAGGGAGATGGCTATCAGCGAGTACGAACGAGCAACGCAGGAATTGGAAAACGACTTGCCTGCGTATCAGAACCTGCTGCGCGTGCGTGACCGTGTGCTGAGCCAGATCGAAAAGGTCGCGGAATCTGCAGCGGCGTCCATCCAACAGCACACAGTGAACCGGCTCAACAGCGCCGTCGAGCAGATCCACAAGACCGTCCACAGCATCGAATACCCGGGCATTCTTTTGATCTGGCAGTACGCGCAGGATCTGGCGGATTCCATGTCGCAGAAACTCTTGAAAGAAGTACGCCAGCTCGAAACCCATGCTCGTGAAAAGACGGACGAGGCCGTGGAGCGCATCCACGAGATGGGCGTCGAACATGTAGGCGTCTATCCGCGCGCAGCCAGCGTCGACAAGATGTGCGTCAAGAACCGCGATCGCGCTGTGGTGATCAGTGTGGAGCCAACTGACTTTTTTGACCTGATGCTGGACGAGAAACTGTCTGGCTGTGCGCTTTCGCTGGGTGCAGCCATGGCGCTCGGCGGCCGCATCATGGGATTCAGAGACGTCATGTCGGGTGTCTGGAGCGTGTCGAACAACATGCAGAACGCGCGCCGCTTGATCTTGCCCGTGGTGGGCGTCGCCAGCTTCGGCTTCCTGGTGTACATCGTGTCGGACATGCGGTACGCCGTGCAGCGCAAGCTTGTGAAGAAGTTCAAGGAAGCCGTGCGTGACTCGAACTACGTCGAAGCGCAAGGCCGGCGCATGGCTCGCGAGTCTCGCAAGGTGCTGCGCGTCGAAGGCTGGGAGATCCAGAGCAGACTGGCAAAAGAGGTGGAGCTCAAAGAACAGCGCAGAAACGAGATGCAGGTCTTGGCAAGCACGTCGCAAGAGAGCTTCCGGTTCTTTGCAAGTCTCTTTGAAAAGTCGCATGCGCTGTACGAAAAAGTCGCCAGTGTCCAGACAAACGGGTTGTATGGCCATGCTGTCGCTGCCCGAGACGAAAGAAGCAACAAACCCTGATAGACAGATACCGTTCACTTGCAGCTTATCATGATTCCCCCTTTTGCGCTGATCAATAAACAGGTTTTTATCCAGCTTAGAGTAAAACTTTATGTGTACAAGTTGCGTATGTTACATGGTACAAGGAAATGAACAGGGTGAATAAAAAAATGAGGGACTCGTCTATCTCCAGAAGGACATGGCCAACGCTGCTAAAAGGCCTCCAGCGACGGCGCTTTCTATGGAATACAAAATGAGGTTCTTTTTACTGACGACCATGTGCGATGACGAGACAGCAGCAGTATCCATCTTTTCTTCTGCCGGTGGTGGTGGTTGTTCAGCAGCAGTAGCAGGCGGTTCCATTAATAGATGCTGCTGCAGTTGCTGCAGCAATGTCTGCTGCTGCTGCTGTTCAGCAACCGACTCGACCAATCCATTGGATATCGACACCAGCTGGCTCAACAACGACTGATCGCGTTCCTCGACCAGCTGCTTGAACTTGGCTTCTTCCTCGTTGACCTTGGCAATCAGCAGCTGCTCAAAGTTATCCGTCAGCCGTTTCCGCTTGTACGGCTCAAAGATCGTCTGCACCGCAACAAACAGGATCAGGTTCACCACCATCAGCGCCCACGTGCCGTACGTGCTCACGCTCCGGATCTTGTCGCTCCACAGCTGCTCCTCGTGGTATCGCTCCATGATCGACTGCGCCAGCGCCATGTACTCCCGGTCCATCTGCTTCTCGCACCGCTGGTACGCCTCTTTCGCACTCGCCTCCGCACGCGCATGGTCGTGCTCCAGCCGGTACAGCTCCGTGAACCGTGTCACGTCTTCCCCGGTCCAGCTGTGCTTGCGCTGCAGCAGCTCGTTGATCTCTCGCTGTGTGCTGGATCGCGTCTCAATCGCTCGCTCGTATTCACGTTTGGCCGCTTGTACTTGTTCCCGTGATACCTCGAATGCCTTGGCTATCTCTCTCTTGATGAATATAATTCCCTCACCCCCTTTTTTCTCTCTCTTTTACACATACCTTGTTCAGTCACTTTTCGCTTGACTTGTTCGATATGAGTGTATCCCGTCAACTCATTAATGGCCGCACTGGCACATTTAAGCGCTTCCTTTGTATCGCCCACATCCCGGCTCATTTTCTCCAAGGTACGTGAGGCATTCTGAAACCGGAGAACAACCGGCTCAAGCCGTGGCTTTAATTCTGCTTGCAATTTCTCAAGGTACGCCTTGGGTAATTCAAAGGGCGGCTTCTCCGAGGACGAGTAATACCGTATTGGCTTTCTGCATTGAGGGATGACCCAACGAGCTTGTAAGCATCGCACACTGTTACGACACCCTGGTCGCAATATCATTGAACGAGAGTTTCCGAAAAAAGAGAGCAAGGTCTCACACAGTCGGAGCCATTCGGTCAGCACATACAGTGTCCGATATTGACACGGACGTATCCATGCTGACCCTTCCTGTCTCTCATCATTGAGAACATGATGCATTCACAAAGTTGAAACACACTAAATTATGCTATCATCACATACACATCACTCATATCCACAGAACGCATTATCCGACGGCGTCTTTTTTTGTAGATCTTTTCATTCTTTTTTGCTGAACACAGAACGCAAACATACATACAAAAAGCCGTTATGCTTTTAGTTAATCTTTCTGCGGAAGGAGGAGCCTTCAGTCAGACGAGCTTTACCACCCGTGGGCTGGCAAAGAACAGTGCCACAGGACGAGCAAAGAACAACAGTCTGGGCATGGCTGAAGACGGTGCTAATGTTCAAGCAACCTATACGCTCATTAATGAATCGATCGCGCAATTCCCCCCTTCCTCTGAAATCATACCAGGGCACTTGACATCCATGAAGTACGAGTTCGGAGACTGAACAAGTCTCTTGAGCTTGTGGGAGCGCTTCTCGTGCTCAGGCGATGGGTTAAGAAGATCAACAGCCAACTACATAAAAACAGAAAAACGTCAGATCCATTGCGATCCAGCAATCGTACGCGCGGAAGAAAGGGCGAGGGGTACAATGGCAATGGGCAATGGCAATCAAGCGTGCAATGTCTAAAATCGGCTGTGGCGCATGGCGTCATTGTCGTTGGCGGCGTCGTCGTCATCGTCGTTGTTGTTGCTGTCGTTATCCGTCCATCCATCCATCCATCCATTGGCGTCACATATCCCTAAGCTTTCTTTGCTGCCCCCCACCATCGTCATGTTGGGCTTCCCTCCCTTTGCTTCCATAGATTGTCCAACTTACGGGCATTCTGCAACAACTACGGCTCGAGAAAAAGGGAAGGTCCCAAGCACGCAGGCACCGGCCCGGTATATGTCGGTCTTTGAAATTTTTGACAGAAACGGCATGCACAAGACGTCCAAATTTGTTGCTAAAGTTGCATTTTCAAAGAGATAGGACAGTAGACGGGTCAGGATCAAGAATAAAAGAGTATCTATAATGGACTCCTGTTTGCAAGGGTCACTTTGGAAAAGGAGCGAGGGGCGAAGGATTAAAGCACGACGGGAATTTTTCGTTATGAAACACAGAAAATAGCCTCTCTCTCACTCTCACACACACGCTTTTTCCTTTTTTTTTCTCTTGACTTGATTCCAACATGCCAATACGTGGGCAATCGTCACGGTACGAATGGAAGAGCTCAAAATACCTGCGCGACAACGTATACGTCTCTCGACGCGATGGTTGGCGAAGCTGCTACAAGAGTAGTTCCAGTGAAGAGGAAGAGGCGCGAGATCGAATACCTTCGCCACCGCCGTTTGAACGGCTCTCACCCGAAGAAAAGCTAGCCATGATGCCTGATCCGCCCATATGCTTCTGCGGCAAAACAGCATCCAAATCGGAATTCGAATGGTACGGCGTCGTCTACGATTGCCACAATGCGACCGAGCAGCAACCATCCTCCAAATTCATTTGCGGCTTTCACGTCCACGCCCGCGCATGGGACATGTTCCGCAAGCGATTACGTCAAGGCCAAGACCTCGACGATCACGACCCGGAACTCACCACTTGCCCCTACTTCAATTACACTTACTGCGTCCTCTTCAAAGTCGTCAATACGCTGCGCAAACTCTCGCCTCCGCCGCCCAAATGCTTTTGCCGCCTCCAGGTCGCCATGTCCGAAGAGTTCGAGTGGGATGAAGCTGGCACACGCATCGTCCGCAAACGGATCGCCTTCAAGTGCCCCCACTTTGATATCGATGGCGCCAAGCCAAAATGCGTCTGGTCGCTCTGGGCTGAGGAAGTCCCCTTCCTCAAACCGAAACTGCCGCCGCATCTTACAACGGATATGCTTAGACAAATCGTTCGTGATGCAAAGGCGTCGCTCTCGAATGGCGAAGAACAGATACCCGAAGAATCATAATAACAGTCATTTACAACAAGGAAAAAACCACGTAGCCTCTGTACATGTATATTGCGCTTTCAGTAGTTACAAGTATTTAATCATTTTAATTAATACAAACAGAGAAAACCCTATCCATCGTCCCATTGTCGATGTTGAGCTAGGTAGTAATTGATCATGCCGCCTTTAGCATGCTTTTTGAACAATGATGGTTACGTCTTGTTGTTCCTGTCGCACCATTCAGACCACAATTGCACTATCCAGTTCAACAGGCAGTTTTCCCGCTGTGCGCACGTCAATATCTGCCATGGGCAGCTGCTTATTCTCTTCTGCATTACGTATCCAGTGGGGGCCACTGAGCGAGCGTTCCTGATTTCCCCGACCCCTTCCGGAAAGCGTCAACAGTTCCGCTGTGGGGACCCTTTTATTTCTCATGGCTGCCAGAAACTTTTTGTCAACAGGACGCAAGATTGTCGCCATTGGCCGCAACTTTAGGCACGACCTGACCTGAACACAGAAAAGAAAGACGGCTGACCTTTTTTTTTGTTGCAGTGAACACGCCAAAGAGCTCGGCAACGCGGTTCCCAAAGCGCCATTCTTCTTCCTCAAGCCTACCTCCTCGTTCCTTGCCAATGGAGGCACCGTCGAGATTCCCACCGGCTGCGAAGTCCACCACGAAGGTTCTCTTTGCTCTCTAATCATTCGCATCGGGCCTCCATGCTTACGCTGCCTCTCTTTATACCCTAGTCGAGCTCGCTGTTGTCATTGGCAAAGACGGTCGCGATTACACCGCCGCCGAAGCAATGGACTACGTCGCAGGTACATTCAATAGGCCCGTCGCTCCAGTTCTCTTTCCACAGTGTCTGAGACGCGCAACGTAGGCTATGCCCTGGCTATCGACATGACAGCTAGAAATCTGCAGGTAAAAAAGACTTTTTACACTCGGCTTTGCAATGACCGCGTTAAAATCCTCCTCCCTGTAAAAGAACGACGCCAAGTCCAAGGGTCTGCCTTGGAGCACGGCCAAGGGATTTGATACCTTTACGCCCATCAGGTTCGTCCATGCGTTTGCCGCCCGTCATTTTTGCCTATCACTAAACCCAATGGACGTGCTACCAGCGACTTTATCCCAAAAGAAAGCATTCCTGATCCATCCAACGTGGACTTGTGGCTCAAGGTACATCACCTTTGATGGACATGAAATATGGGGGGCGCAACTCATACTGATATGAGAAAAAAAGGTCAATGATACCTTTCGACAGAACGGCAATACCAAGGACATGATTTTCGGGTGAATATCCATCAGAGCATCGCCACGTTCACTGCACAACTCATGCTTTTCGCTTCATTTAGCATTCCGATGCTGCTTTCCTACGTCTCCTCAGTCATGAAACTCGAGGTCGGCGATGTGGTCTTGACCGGCACACCCAAAGGCGTCGGCCCGATCAAGGCAGGCGACGTGATCACCGCAGGCCTGAAACCAGGCTCTGCTGACAAGGATCTGATGCGCGTCACATTCAACGTCGCTGACAGAAAGGGTCTCTTTAAAGCATAAATTGTAATAGGTTTATTAGGCGAAAACTATGATATTATTTGCGGACGGTTCTAGGCGACGAAGCGTGATGGTTGTTGTTGCTGTTGTAGTAATAAGCATCCAGCTCATTCTGCAGTTCTTTGATCCGTTCGCTTTGCAGCTCAAGCTCTTTGTGGAGCCGATCCCGTTCGCGCAACAACTACATGCGCCCGCGTCAATCTTCTTCTTTTTCTACCCTGCTGATTTTTTGCTCCATATCCATTACCTGCTGCTCCCACTTGCGGAACCGGTTTTCTTCAGCCTTGACTTGCTCCGTGAACCGTTTACGGAGCATCTCCTCTTCCTCCTTGAACTTTGCATTTTCCGTCGGTTGTGAACTAAGGAAAAACGTGCATAAGCACAAGTCGCATACACCAACAAGATAAATCTTACCGAGGGTCGCCAAACTTGCGGGTTTCCATCTGAGCCTGACGGTAATTTTCATAATGCAGCTCTTCGGTCGTGGTAATCAAGTCGAGCATGTGTGTCCGGATAAGCAAGCTGCGAAGCTTTCGGAAGTCGCAGTGCTCATCATTCTCCACTTCGGCCACGCCCCAGCTATACTGCCGGCCCTTGACCCGACGACCATCGGGCGTCACCACATCCTCGGTCGACCCAATCACCGCAAACGGCATCGCCGCCATAATGTTGGCATTCCGCTTCGTCGTCTCTTCATCTTCGCTTTCGATAGGACACGAGTACACTTGAATCTCCTGTGCCTTGATAACGTCTCTGATCTAGAATCGAATATCATGATTAACAACAGCTCGTTCTCCCTAAAAAAAGGAGAACACTTGCGTTCTGTTTGAACTTGGCTAGATCGGCCGGTGTCAGTGTATCGGCCTTGGCAATCACTGGAATCAGGTTCACCCGCGATCCCAGGCGTTTCATGCATTCGATATCCAAAGGTGACAGTCTACAAGTTCCACCATGAGAAAACCAAACACACGCTTGACTATACCTTTTTACCTTACTTACGTGTGACCCGTGGGTTTGATGAAATACAAGCACGCATGGACCCGCATGTCCACCAGGCCTGCACGACAAGGCTGCTGCTCCTGCCTCATGTACTTTTCGTGCTGGTCATCAATAAAGTTCACAATCGGGATCCAGCTATGCCGGTTATTCACATAGTCGCCAAATCCAGGCGTATCAATGATCGTCAGTTTAACCTTGAACATCTTTTCCTCGAGCTCTGATTTTCTTTATATAAGCCAAAATCATCATCGTCTTCCCCCTCCCACACTTTGCTCTTCTTCTTCTTACCGGCTTTGGTGATCTGGATCTGCACCGTCTTGTTGGGCGGCTGTTGCTGCAGTCGGCGCTTACTCAGGTTCTTGGGCTCTTTGATCGTCGTCGTAAACAGCGTATTCACAAACGTCGTCTTACCCACTCCCGATTCACCTTGGCCGAACCCAAAGTCAACATCACACGTATTACCAACCAAAATGGATAGCCAACTTACCACACACCATCAATGTAAAATTGGCCCCGTTTTTCGCGACAATCTTGTGACGCTGGTTAGGCAGATTGGCTATACCCGTACCAGTCGCGCTGATGGGTGCTGCTGGCGGCGGCGGCGGCGGTGGTGGTGCAAGTTCAACAGGTGATGCCATTCTTCAGAGAAGCTTTGGGAAAAAAAGAAAAAGAAAAATGGGCTCCTTGTTCATAAAGTATCATGCAAAAAGTCCCCGCTTTCTCCTGGCGTGGTCTCTCTCTCTTTCTCTCCCTGGCGCTATCCTGTGAAGAAGGGGAGGGGGTATATGCAGGAATTTACTATCCACTGAAAAAATTAAACACTATTAGCATTGCAGTAAAAAAGGAAACAGATCATAAAGCAACAAGCAACAAGCAACAAACCAGGTCATCAGGACTGCTGCTGCTTCATACATGGTATTGGGATGCCTTTTCGTTTGGAATAAACAGGATCAAATGCGGACATTCTCCAGCACCCCCCGAAGGAACGTCAAAGTCAGAACTGAAGACAGGGTGTGCTCATAACCCGTCTTAACGTGCTATCGGTTCGTTCCGCTAAAGGTCAGATCATGATCATAAAGATATCCCAATACGGCAGCATGCTATATCAATCTTGCTTCTCGTCCATAGTAGCCAATAAGACACACTCGAATCATGCTTTAATTGTCAGCATTGTGTAAAGTGAAACGTCAATAATATATGCTACCTTACAAAAAAAACACACCAGCCATATGTACGATATTGGGCATAGAAATCCTTGTTAACTGCAGAGCAATTCTGTATAAATCAAGCAAAGAATCACTATTTCTAACATTGCAGTTTTCAATCAATTAATTAACTTTCAATTTATGCGTGGAAGAAACAAAAAGTGCGAGTGAAATTCAAATCACGTAGAATGTCTATCGAATGGTATTGTTCAATCAGGACCAAAGAACGGGAGATATGTGAGCAACAATCGCCTTGATGATGGGGCAAATAAGGGGGCGGGGGAAAATTGTGAAATGGCTGAGCAGTCTATCGTTCCTGCTGTTGCTGGGAGACGATCGCGTGATAGTTCTCGGAATTGCGTTTGAGAATCTCGAGCACAGGTCCTAATAGGCGAGTGAACGCTTTCTTGCCTAACGTTGCACATTTCAAACGTCCTTGAGCAACCACAGTGGCCAAGCGTGGGGCATCGTTCAGCAGTGCCAGTTCTACCGTCACGTGGTACGATTAAGGTTAAGGACTCGCATCGTCATCATCATCTTCTTAAACACGGTCTTACCTCCGAAATAATTGCCTTTACCAAGCACATTCACCTCTTGCTGGGTGCCATCCGGGGCAGTTCTATAGACGCCAGCAGACCCAGACTCGATAATGTAGAACCTGTCACCCACATCTCCCTCGGTCACCACCGCTTGTCCGTTTTCAAAATACACAGACTCCAGAGCATCCGCAATCTTGTGTCGCTCATACGGCTCGAGTGACTTTAACAGCGGCACTTCCTCCAGAAACGCCTCGTACATGCGTCGCTTGCGCGATGTATTTTCCATCAAAATTGTCCGGAACGTCACGCGGTCCAGGGCCCACAAAACGGCATCCGACGTGGCCACAATCGTCGCAGCACGTGGCGCATTGTACATCAATGCAAGTTCACCAAAACTGCCGCCCGCCTCGTAGCTCGTGACCTTCGTTGGCGGGCCGTCGCCTTTGCTGATGTAACAGTCAAACGTGCCAGACTCAACTACGTAAAAGTAGTCGCCCACGCCGCCTTGCTCGATCACCGTCTGCCCGGCAACCACGCGCTTCTCCGACATCGCATTCACCACGTCCTGATACTGCTCCTCGTCTAGATTCTTGAACAAAAAGTTGTTGCCCACGCTCAGTCGAATACGCTCGCATTGATCCTCTGTCTTAGGAATCACTTGCTTCACAAAATCGCGTCCATGCGTCGGCGCCATGCTCTCCGCACTCACAGACGTCCTTCGGTCGCGGTTATACGACGGTGGCGGCATAGCTGCTGCTGAAAACGGTGCCGTCGTAAACTTATCCCGCACCTCATCGTCAAAATCGTCATCGTATTCCTCTTCCTCCTCGTCATCTTCAATACGCTCGTCATGCGGCCCGCAGCTGTCCATCGGATGTTGCTCTGCGCCCGCGCTGCTCATTCCAAGCGGTCCGTTCTCCTCCTCCGCCGCCGCCGCCAAGGGATGAAACTCGCTCGTATCTGGTACACCTCGGTTTAAAATCCCCACTTCTCGCACAGTAGCTCCCCCACAACTGACTGCCCTTACCTTTAAAGAACGGATTGCTGCGTTGCTCTCGGAACATGGCTCGCTGCTCCTCAAGCTTCCGGTTAAAGAAATTCGCGCAGTACTGCAACACATCCTCCGGCTGATCACGGCAATACTCATTGTGCAGCTCCGTCAACAGTTGCGTATACTCATCCGGGTATGAAAACGTAAAATTACTGTTCACCGTCATTTTCCTGATCGACGGGTCGGGGAAAAATGGAAAAGGGAAAAGGAAGGCCAAAGTGACGTTACCATCGGGCCGGCCTTGAAATTCGCATTGTGCGACTTTTTCATTCATTCCCACAGAAGAAAATAACTCGGCATTGTTTATCAGTCAAACAGTTTCATCTTGGCTTTTTTACAACAAAAACCGTGTTATGTACATTCTTCCCAATTCGTCTATCTACATGAAATTGCTTTGCCAAAGGTCCTTTACGGAACTGACATGGTTACGCGCCGGAAAGTGTCGCCTTGATGATCCGTACGCATCGTATATCGGCATTGGCATGTTGTAACCGTTAGAGAGGCCATAGCCTATGGACCACGGATACGGCTGATACACGCTTGCCTGAGAAGCGTAATAGTAAGGATCAGGTCTGTAATACCGAGCCATCATGTGCGCATCGGTCCCACCGCCGAGGAACGGGTCGTGCACCATTCCCAGATGGCTAAATAAGCTCGGATAACTGTAACCCTGATACGGTGCTGCCATCATGCCGCTCATTGGAGATGGGTAATTACTGCGGTACACGGTCCCAGGATGCTGCTGCTGCTGGTAACTGTACGGATTTACCGTGCCTGCTCCTGCTCCCATAATCATCGTCATCATCGATGGATCGTGACCCAACATGGATGGCTGATAGTAAGGTTGTTGTTGAACAAAACCATACGGTGGGTGCACGGACGATCCGCCCTGCATGAATGGCAACCTTCCTCCTATTGCAGGATAGCTGGCCGCTGTACCCATAGCAGACGAAGCTACCGTGCTCTGGAGTCCTGGATAAAACGAGTCGCTCGATACACCAGCACCTTCAGCAGCCGAGACTCCAGCGGACCGACTCGCATTATTATCCATCGTATAAAACCCAGCAGCTTCGCGCACTTTGCGTCGCAGCGTATCCACTTCCGAAGCACCCAGCGTTTGTGCGCTTTGTGGCGGTGTCGGCAAGCCATACGTCTGATTCATCATAAACAGGAAAAAGAGAGAGAGAAACAATGACCAGCTGCACCTCCCCCTTTTGCCGGATTGGTGTTGGACGCGACATGATCCATAAGCGGGATTTTTTCCTTTTCGGGGCTGCTCACTTCCGTGCTGCTGCTGCTGTTTTCCACACAGCGAAGCCCAATAAGAAAATATGCCGTTTGGCATTGGCCACGAAATCGTCTGCCAGATCTCGCGCAGCGCACTCTGGTCCTTTTTCCAGGACATTAAACTGCAAGATGAACACAATGTGCCTGACGAGGGTCCCTTGATTGTGTAAGCTGCCCCCCCTCACATTGTTGTTTGGCAATCGCCCCTCCAACCCCATTCGCTAGCGCCGCAACCCACCACAACATGATTGTCGATCCCGCCATCTTGTCCGTCACATTTCCAGGTCAGAGACGCCTGCACTACTGGGCCAAGGACAGCATGTTTAAACACCCGGCCGCAAGGCGATTCCTCGAGAACTGCGGCGTCGTGCCCGTCGACCGGAAAACCAAGAACAACGCTCAGCTCTACGCAGCCACCTTCCAGGTCTTGCGTCTCGGTGAATCCGTAGCTGTCTTTCCGGAAGGTACCAGTCATACCTTGCCGCGACTCGGCGCCTTTAAAGACGGCGCCAGCTTCGTACGTTGAATTTCTCTCGAGGACAAGATCTCCTTTTTTTCTCTCTAATGCGCTTCGTCAGGCCGCTTTGGAGTATGCAAAGTTGATCATGCAAGATCCAAGCCCGAATCCAGACGGCAGCTTGCCACGAAAAGCGGCCGTCTTGCCGGTTGGTATTGTGTACCCTGAAAAATCAAAATATCGGAGTGTCGCCATTGTCAAGTAATGGGAAAAAAAGATCTTGGATCGCTAAAGTACTGTGCTATTCACGTTGATCTGTCGTTGTAGGTATGGCAAACCTATCCAGGTCGACCCTTACCTACCGACCTATTTGCAAGACCCCAAGAAAGCAGCGAAACAATTGACAGCAGACTTGGTTGCCGCTGTTGAAGCGTTGACGGTAAACGCACCCGATTGGGAAAGTCGTGATGCTGCAGAGATGGCTCGATGGCTTTTGTTTCCTGGGGAGGACGGATCCATGCGAGACTACATTCCTGTCACACAAAGGTAATGTAACGGATGGAGTGAAGAACAATGTATGCTCATGCATTTTCCTTTTGCTATCTAGCCTCATCAAAGCCATCGACGAGCTGTCCCGTGAGGACAAGGAACTAGCACTGCTGCAACAGAGTTTGCGAGCGTACAAACTGGAGCTTGATGCCCTGTCGTTGAGAGATACCCACATCGCCAAGTACAACGAGAAAGAAATCACGGCTGCTTCGACGACGATCGAGCTCCTCCGCCGCACGCTAGGCTGTCTCATCGATCTCCCTCTCTTCTTCCCTGGTCTGGTGGCACACCTGCCATTGTACGTCGCGGGCCACTATGCCGGCAAGTTTGAGATTTACGAGGAAGTACGGGCTCAGAACAAGATCCTTTTCGGACTGGCGCTTGTTCCGTTCATCTACATGATTGCGTTCTTGTGGGCCTGGTACACATTATTTGGCGGCACCTTCTTTGGCTTCTTTGCAGCCCTTGCGACGCTGGGAGTCTTTGTGTGGTACCACGTCGTTTCGATCGACGAACGCTACGAGAACTTTAAGGACCTTGTCGGACGTTGGCGGCTCTTTGACGCCGTCGTGCTTGGACGAGGCATGTGGCGACGGAAAGAACGTATTTTACAGCTCAAGAAGCTCAGGGATGCAAACCTTGCCGGTGTCCGACGCATGATCAAAAACTACAAGGCAAAGAACGACGATATACATACAGTATGGCTAGCGATTCGTTCCCGTGCACGACAGTTCGGTGATCCATCAAAACTCCATGGTCGGAAGAAGAGGTTGGCAAAGCAGTTCGAATGGTCATTCGAAGAATAGCACTATTTCTTGCTTTTAGAAACGCCAGACTGCTACATTTTTAATTAACACACTGAATAGTAACACTTGTGGAAAAAGCGGCCCTTTCACAAGTCTCATGTATCTACTGCCTTTTTTCCCCTCGCAGTGTGTCATTAACGTTATACGCAATTTTGATCTACACATTGACTCGATCCAGTCAACGGAACAAACACCTGCTCGCAATGATCTGAAACTGTAAACAGTGTCACCGGAAAAGCGCAGACATGATTGAATTTATAAGACGCAAAATATGGGGGTGGGGGCGTATGGATGATTAGATACGTATAGCTTTGGTTTCCGGGCAATCGCGCGCGCAAGTTTTCGTTAGGCAGAGCCAACCAAGATATTGTTGATGGGAATGTGAATCAGCTACAACATTCCATGAGCGATCTTTCGACATTGGCATATAAAAAGCGCCTCTTTTTCTTTTTACCTTGACAAAGAATCCCAGTGCTCCAAGAGCTGCAAAGCCCATGGCAACGGCTTGGGCGATTCTCAGGAATTCTGTGTGGATTGGCCTTAACCGTCAAGCACTGAAACCTGTTGCGCGTTAGCGTCCTACCTTTCTGATCTGGCTTTTTACACCGGTTAATGAATTGCACGCCGTCCTTGAAAAACTGCCGTGGCATCTCTGCCACTTCGAGAAGCTGCTCTTTTACATTCTCTGCGCTCGTACTCATGATGCTCCGAGATGTGAGGAAACGTATAAAGAGAGAAATCGGTGAAATCCCGTCTCGTGTCCTGGCTGCGTTTCATTGGCTAAGATCCTCGCCAATCAAGTGACTTGCATCATGCCGGGATAAGAAGCCGGGAAGAAATGATCACGCAAGTGCCTCTTGTCAATACGATATCTAACAGATATATCATTGCCGAAAGGTCCACATTCTACGGCGGTTTGAACAGGTTTAATGCCCACGTTCAGCCAAGCTACTTAAGCAGACGGTGTGAGCTAGTTCGTTCTCTTTGATTATAAAAAAATCACCATTATGTGAGCAGATATCCACCAGTGAGCAAGCAGACAATGGTTCCAAATTGTCGTAGCTAGGTATAAGACATCCACATAGCATGATATATAAATGCAAATTATGCTATAACTTGGTCGCAAATACGCGTTCTTTTATTCGGTCCAAATGTGGTTTTCACTGACTGACATAAATCATGCTCCTTATGCTTGAACGCAAAAAGGAAATTGGCTTATCGCGTCAACCCCCACACTGCAAGGGAAAAGTCCAGCTGCTTGACAACTCTGCCGGCCAAAAATTTGAAATCCAGAGGGCTTGAACCTTTTAAGTGTAGAAATGGCAAACGACATTGACACGCTCGTCGACATGGGCTTTCCACGCGGCAAGGTGTACGCATATCCTACCCCGCGCTTCTCGCCTCAGAGACTGACTTTTTGCCGCTTAGGGAAAAAGCGTGGAAAGCAACCAACGGTGCGGGATTACAGCCTGCCATGGATTGGTAAAGAAAGATTATGCATTGTCTCACGACCCAATCTCAATGACGAAAAAAAAACACAATAAAGGCTTTTGGCACATCCGGACGTGTCGGATGAACCAGAGGAACAAGAAGAAAAGCCTGCTGGACAGACTCTGGGATCCCCAAATACCACAACCGAGCAAGAAGAAGGTAAACCAACACACTCTCTCTTTCTGCGTCTATTTATCAAGACAACTCACTTCAACCCACGAAAGGCGAAATCCAGAACGGGCAGCAAACGGCCCAGAGCTTGATTTGCAATGATTGCTCCAAGCTTTTCCGAGACGGTAAAAATTACTACTACTTGTCGTGTTAGCACGAATGAAAAAGAGACTGATCCAGAGGGTGAAATCAAGCCGCTAGCGCCGAGCGACACGCGATTCGAACCTCCCATCAAAACTTTTCCGAAAGCACACAGGCCATTGCTCCCTTGACCGAGGAAGAGAAAAAGGCGAAACTCGCTGAACTCAAGGCGCGCTTGGCTGAAAAGAGAGCCTTGAAGGCTCGTCAGGAAGAAGAGGAACGCAGGCAGCAGGAAAAGATCAGGCGAAAGGCCGGACAGGAAATCTTGGTCGCCCGTGAAAAGTTGGAAGAAATGGAAATGAAAAAGGCCTTGGAGGCCAAGAAACGCGAAAAGGAAGAAGAACGTCTGGCGAAAGCACGCATTAAAGCACAGATCGAGGCTGATAAACGCGAACGTATGGCCAAAGTATGTGCCCCAAATCTTTCCCGCACAAGGACCTTCTGCTAAACCCCAAACCTATCAGAGAGAAGCGGCTAAACAGCAAGCAGCAGCAGCAGCCCAGGCGTCGCCGCCGCCACCACCAGCAGCAGCTTCTGCCGCCACAAAGAACTACAACGAGGCACGGCTCCAGGTATGTATCTCGACCGCGGTTTGCGCGATGAACCGCCGCTTTCTCAAACTTGCTAGATCCGTGTTCCCGGAGGACAACCTATCACACACACCTTTTCTGCGGATGCCAAACTGGCAGATGTCATTGAATATCTGCAAAGCCAGGGATGCAATGGCCCGTTTACCCTTTCCACGCCATTTCCTCGGTAAACTTTCTTCTTCTTCTTCTTCTTTGCTCCATGACCACCCACACGCTACTGACCCGCGCAAAACGACATCCAGAAAGACCTTTGGTGACGCTGACCGCGAAAAGACTCTGAAAGATCTAAGTATGTACTCATGAAGAGCAACGCCAATGCTTTATTAACAACCCCCACACAGATCTGGTTCCGTCTTCTGCGCTCGTTCTTGCATACATCTGATCATCACCACTTTGCATACGGCAAAAACTTTCCGTCTAGCGTAATCCTGACACGGTCGCCTTTGGGGTTCTCCACCTGCCAGTAATAAATGAAGATTTCTGCCTTCAGCCAAAGCCCCTCTTTCTTACTTACCCTTTCCACTTTGGCATTGAAATCAATCGCGGACATGATGCCGTCACCAAACTGGGGGTTTGCTCGTCGTCAGTCATCATCAGTTTGGCCCCCGGTGCAGAGCGATACTTACCTTCTCGTGAATGACGGCTTTCAGAGGGTATCCGTACACTTGAAGAATCTCATACAGACGATAAAGCGTGGGATCCGTAGGCGGTACAGACATTAAGCTTTAAAAAAAAAAGAGAAGCACGGCGCTCTGTGATGAACGATCCAACGCAGCCAGACACGGTTGTTTCTCGACATACCCTCCTCGGTCAGGGAAGAAATGGCTGCCAAGGTCGTCTTTCAGATGCGCAACTGGGAGGTTCAACACCGCAGAAAGCTTTTCAAGCTCTTCTTCGCTCGGTTTGGCCTAACCTTTCTCGTCAACTCCTATGTTTCCTTGGCGCGCTAACCCAACCTCTGACTGAATGACTTGCCTGTCCATAAAACACCGCCGCCACGTACACTTCATCGCGCCCAATCTTCTTGCCAATGTCTTCAAAACTAGTAGACGCGAATGAGTCAACTCTTACGCAATCGTCTCTCTCTTTTCTTGCTAACCTCAGCTTTCTTTCCGCCTTGGCTTTGAACAGGCGAGAATGAATAGACGACAGCTTGGGATGATCCTAAATGTCGTGTTTATATACCATGGCCACGGACCCAAGTCGTGGTGGGATACGAACCATAATCGTTGAAAAGGGAGAAAAACAAGGTTACAACACCATGAGAACCCTCTGACAAATAAATACTCTCAAAGCATTATTACGTATACCCCAGACAAACACTCTCTCCGTGTACCCGGAATAACGTTTTGGGCCCCCTTCGAGTTTGCACTTCAAAGAAGCAGCGTATTTTCCGAGCATGATCTGCAAAAAGGGCATCATTCTCGCTGCTTGATCTCGACTCAAGCTTCACTCTCTATCTATTCCACCCTCCACTTTCGCGATCGTGTTCTTGCCAGCAAGAGTATCCATTGCGACTCGCCGCTTATTGTTTATTCCGACAGAACCCACCGGATATGCCGAGTCGGCAATTGGTCATGCTTTGATCCTGGTACTGTTGTCCCGATTTAGTTAGGGGTTAAGGGGATTCATACGTATCATACGCCGAACGATTGTAAGGCTAAAAATCATGAAAAAGAATATCCGGAGTGCACACCCAACGCGGTATGATTACTACTAGATTAAAAGGATTTCTACTGTAGATACTTCAAATGGATGGAAACACACACGTTTCCTCTGATTCTGTCAAAGCCATTTGGGTTTTTTTGCACACTGAAATTGGTGCCAAAGCTCCACATATTTACTGGGCTATATATCTGAGGACGCTAGAATGATTATGCTACTGCATGGGATATACTGCCCAACAAATTGGATTGAACCAGTCTGGTTGCTGCAAGAACACCAATTTGAACACCAAATGACTTTGGCAGAATCAGCTTTAGTATTTATTTTGACTGTAACGTTTGTATTTTCACCAATTTGAAGCAGAAATCCTGTACATTTATTTTCGCGCCAATGTCAATTTTTCCCTAAAAGAAACGGGTCCATGTCCACAGGGCAAACTCTCTTTATTCCCTTTACGGTAAAGTGCCTGGCTCAATGCCATATGCACGTTTCCAGTCATTAGACGCGAAACTTTGCAGCATGCAAATAATGTCTATTAGAAACATAATGGCTTCTATATTTCTACACAGTTGATGGAGAGAGCCTTTAATCATGCAAATTTTACTGCCATGATCTGGGGGGACGACCGGAAATTGATGCCCAGCGGATCATTCTGGAAACACCCTGCAACGCGAAATTTAAAGAAATTGGTCCTTCCAGTCCGCACCGTCTTTTCTTCTCTCGAAAACTTTGCAATGGCAGACGACAACAACAAACAACAAGCCATAGCCGAAAAGGAGCTCGGCAATCAAGCATACAAGAAACGCCAGTTCGAAGAAGCCTTGGCTCATTACGAAAAAGCCTGGGAACTCGACAACACCAACATCTCTATCCTCACCAACAAAGCAGGTTCGTTCGCACTCTCTCTTTCTTTTCTGGAATACCTCGTACGGTCTGCTCACTTTTTTTTGGCCCGCCACAGCTGTCCTGTTTGAGCAGGAGAAATATGAGGACTGCGTCAAGGTCTGCGAAGAGGCCATTGAAGTCGGCCGAAGCGTACGCGCCGACTACAAGCTCATTGCTCGGTAATAACAACAAACTTTTTTCCTCCCACCCATCGTGCCCGACTAACGCCCCCCTCCCTTGCAGTGCATTGCAACGCATGGGCAACGCATACCTGAAACTCGACGACTTGGACAAAGCCATTTCCGCCTACGAAAAGTCGCTCACAGAACATCGCACCCCAGAGACTCTGCAGAAGCTTCGCGACACCCAAAAACTCCAGAGAGAGCGCGCCAAAGCCGCTTACTATAACCCAGAACTCGCTGATAAGGCCCGTGAAGAGGGTAATGCCTTCTTCAAGGAGCAAAATTGGTGAGTACCGGCCAGCTCTGTGTTTCTTTCTTTGTTACGAATCTGACCCTCTCGACAAAGGCCTGCTGCTATCGAGCGATACACCGAAGCCATCAACCGTAACGAAAAGGATGTCCGTCCGTATTCAAACCGAGCGGCTTGCTACCTGAAGCTCATGGCTGTATACGAAGCAGAGAAGGATGCCAACAAGTGTATCGAGCTTGATCCCACGTTTGGTAATGTAGCAGCGAAACAAAGAGAGAGTCATGTCACGTGGCTGACTCTGCCACTTAGTCCGCGGTTATATCCGCAAAGCTGCTGTAGAATTCGCAAAGAAAGAATATCAAAAGTCCATTGACACCCTGAGAAAGGCTCAAGAGTACGACACAGATGGCAAGTGCGCTCGAGAAATCCAACAACAAATGATGAAAGCATACCAGGCAATGAACCCCTTGACCGGCGGTGGCTCCGGCGCAGAATCACAAGAAGAGATCTTGAAGCGAGCAGCACAGGACCCAGAAGTTCAGGTAAATCTTGCAACGACACAATCATAATAATAGCTCCGGATGGATTGACTGATCTATTTCTTTTTTTGCACAGCGCATCCTTATGGATCCAGTAATGCAGCAAATCCTTCAGCAAATGCAGCAGGATCCCAAGGCTGCACAGGAACATCTCAAGAACCCACAGGTCGCTGCTAATATCCGTACCCTGATGAACGCTGGCATTCTCCGAGTAGCATGATTTTGATTTCTTCTTTTTCTCTAATAAACTTCGCTAATCCATTTCCCTTGCTCCATGCGGCTATCAATCGGTCCGGCATCCCCAAGACTACTTTTCACAATAGACGTGTTGATCTATCGTTCCTATGTGGATGTTGGAAATACGCCAGAGCAAACACTGCACCCAATCAGACAACTGCATGGCACATTCAACAGCACACGAAGATGTTTGGACTGAGTCGACAAAAGGATGAGGTTCCCAGTAAAAAGTTCTTTTGCGGTCGTTCAATGCACTTGGAGGTTGTCGCAGTCGAACTAGCTTAGTGTCAAAGCTACTGTCTGCTAAACGCAATGTGAATAACTGTCGAGTTAAAGGGTATGATTCCGTTTACTACAAGTCATGACAGGGCCGAGGCACATGTGTACAGAAGCCATGAGAAAACAGTGATTGCAGCCGTCTTGGTCCAAGTGCTCTTTTAGTTTGCGTAACGCACTACAGCAAGCACAGGACCACGAAACAAAGGAGGGAGGCGAATCTGTTGTGTCACTCGGGTGTCGCATCACGCCTCACTCTTTCTTTCTTTCCCTTTCTTTCTCTCTCTCTTTACCTTTTCTTTCATTCTCTTCTCTTTCTTTCAGCAGGATGATTACAGCACAAAATGTAATGTGTATACATTTAGCAAGTTTATTCTCGGTTCTTTGCTGATATATTCCTCTTTTTTGTGATAAGCATGCTATCGGATCGGCTTCTCCGAGTAAGTTCAATAAATGACCGATTTCTGGGTATAAGAACTAACAATTCGCCTATAGTCGATGCAAACGGTGACGCTTCAAAGCAGGTACGAAAGCGCTACAGTCATCGAAACAGACGAGAATATTCTCACACGCTAGCAGAGCACAGTCGCCCTTATCAAACCCGATGCCATGCCACACAAAGATGAGATCCTGTCGGCTATCAAGACAGCCGGATTCACTATTGTGAAAGAGCGTCAGGTCCAGCTCACACTCGAGCAAGCCAAATCGTTTTACAAGGCCCATGAAGGCAAACCATTCTATGACGACCTAACACGATGGATCAGCAGGTAAACGGGTGGAAACTTTAAGCGACAAACGCACGTCATTCATCTTGTGCTGCGTTCTAGTGCGCCAATCTATGCAATGATCTTGCAAAAAGATCAAACAACGGTCGAGGCCTGGCGCCAGTTGATGGGTCCAACAGATGCCAAGAAAGCTCGCGAAACGGATCCAAAAAGGTATAAGAAACAGTCCATTGTAAAATGTGACAAGTCGCATTGATTCTCTGTTATAAAGTATCCGAGCCTTGTTTGGCACAGACGCCATGCATAATGCCACGCACGGCTCTGACTCCGTCGCAAGTGCCCACCTCGAGACACAAATCTTGTTTTCCGGTTCCGACGTGGCACAAATCATGAACAATGGCAGCCAGGAGAACGCAATAATGCATGACGAAAAGATGCCTGAACTGGTTTGCAAACAGGACGATAAAAAGCCTGAAGCTGCTCCAAAGGACGATCAGACCAGAAACACTCAAGCCTCTGCAAAGCAAGGCGACGAAAAGGACACGACAAAGGAAGATTCGAACAACAAGCCTGAAGCTGCTCTGAAACGAGATGACAACAAGGAGACATCAAAGGAGGAATTGAACAAGTCTGAAGCGTCGCCAAAGCTAGCGGAAAAGAAAGTGGATGCGCCTGAAGGCGACCAGAACAAAAAGCCTGAGATCGCTCCAAAGCAGAACGACAAGAAGGAGGTACCAAAGGAAGAACAGCCTGGAGTTACTTTAAAGCAAGAGGAACAGCCTGAAGCTACTTCAAAAAAACAAGAAGAAAAGAAAGAGGACCCCAAGGAAGGCCAGACACAAAAGCCTGAAGCAACTCTAAAGCAGGAGGACAGAAATGAGTCAAAGAAGCCTGAAGGACAAGAGAATGCACCTAAAGATGATCGACCAAAGGAGCCTGTCACAAAGCAAGACGACAAGAAACAGACACCAAAGGAAGATCAGGTAAAGAAGCCCTGAAGCCACTTTGAGACAAAAGGAATAGAATCACTTATTGAAACAGGAGCATACTAAGAAATCCGACAGCAATTTGCAACAAGTCGAAGCCGCCTCCAAGCCAGAAGATAAGAAGGACACACCTAAAGAGGAAAAGACCGAAGCTGTCTCCAATGACAAGAAAGAAGATCAGGCCAAGGCGCCTCAAGTCATTGTAGACGACAAGAAGGAGGCACCAAAACAAGACCAGACAAAGAAGCCTGAAGCCACGCTAAAAAACAAGGATGTTGCGGAAGACCAGCCGGATATCGTTTCGAAACCGGAGAACGTACTAAGCACGGCTCAGTCAAACACCCAAAAGTCAGAGGACACGCAACCAAAGCGAGACGCGAAACACCAGGATCAAACTCCTGCCAAGGCTGATGTTGCAACGAAGGACGAGCCAAGAACAACAAAGCTTGACGATCAGCAACATGTTAGAGTAGAACAGCCTAGTGCTGACCCAAATGGCTTGAATGGGCTTGCAAGTAAGCAAGAAGCAGCCAAGACAGAGCCGCACGTCCCAGAGCCTGAACGCAAGCCCGCCGATGCTGGGCAGGCCGTTATTGAACCAGCGAACGCCGACGTAAAGAAGCCTGCGGATCAAGCGACAAAGACGACTACGATCAAGAAGGAGCTAGAGTTCACAGCGACCCAGATCAAAAAGATCCCGCCTGGTAACAGTGTCAAGGCCGTTTTGGATAAATTCAAGCAAGCTGCAGCTGCTACAACATCCGGTGCACCCTCGCCTCCCAGAGCCCTGTCGGACCGCTTCACCAAGAAAGCAGCAGCCACGGTCGCCACAACCATTCCGGGCCAGCCTGTGGTGTCCGCCTATCATCTAACCAAACAAGCTGACACGACAAATGCAACGGCCAAAGAGCCAGTGAAAGCTGTAGAAACAACAGACAAAGGGAAAGCACCGGACCAGACCAATACGCCAGTCGACGAAAATACAGATAAGCCAAAAGCAGAAAAGCCTGCTCAAAAACCAATCGAGCAGACCGATACCTCAGTCAACGAAAATCCAAGGTCGACAGATAAGCCAAAACCAGACCAGCTTAATAAAAAACCAGCTGAGCAGACCCCTACGGCCGTTGAGACATCACCAAAGACTTCGACTCGGACCCCGGGTGCAACGACCTCTCCCAAATCAAATATTGCTAAACCGACTGAGAAAGCCAGCACCGAACGCAAATCCATTGTCAAATCCTCGGCCGTGAGGCGATCCTCTCTCGAACCCACCAAGTCGCCGCCACCACCACCAAAGAAAGAGCAACATGCGGATGCACCAAAGCAGGCAATCAAGAAGCCCGCCCTAGTAAATGAACCAGTGAAAAAGACTTCCGGTCGCTTACCACGCGTAGCCACGATACCCAAGCGCCAACAACCGGATGCGCCTGCAGAGCACGAAAAAGACGAGGAGAAACCCAAGAAACGCGTCTCACGACGCAGCATGCTCGCACGCCTGACGGCACCCACAGCGTCCAGTGCGCGCAAACAGGTCAAAGACGATGCTCCACAGCCCGAAATGTCGTCGGTCAGAAGGTCAGAATCCAAGACGGCCACCATTGCCATCAAGACCGCTAGGTCAAGGATCGTCAGACCGCCGTCTTCTCCTCAAAAGTCGCCGCCGCAGCGGCCTCAAGCTTCTTCAAGTCCTCCTATTGTCAAACAAGCTGCTATCCGACACCAACAACCGGAAACGAATATCCAAGGCACAAAGGTCACCACCACCACCACCACAATTAATACCTTGGAACAGGATGAAGATTTGATCAATAGTTCAGTTGATTAAATAGCATAATTTACAACAAATAAAATGTAACGCTCGGGTATATATATACATTTGGAACTATGCCATGGCTGCTTTCTTTTCATCAATAATGATCGTTTCTTGGCCTTCTTCCATGACCACCGTCGTCGGCAATTCTCCTTTGCTTCCTCCTCGTCCTGTCAAGTCAGCCCACACTGCCTTCAAGACCAGCAACGCATCCGTCCGCGCCTCCCAAAGCGGATAAACTCCAACCATAAACGTGCTCAGGAACGCCCAGATGATCGAAACCACCACCCAGCCTTGGAAAAACGAAAGCGAAAACACGTAGCGCGACGCAAACATCGGGATCGGCCAAAAGATGAACAACGCCAACGCTAAAAACATGCTTGATATCTTGGCAAACCGCGATGATTTGGCCATCTGTAACTGCTCTTTTTCGTCTTCCTTTGTCGCTGCTGCCGATTCACCTATCCGTTCAATCTTGCGCGTCGCATCAAATGTAAAATGGTCCGGTTTCGCGAGTGAGATCAGAACGCTCGAAATCAACGGCGAGAACAGCGCCACCAGGTTGCCGGCCATCATCGGCAGGTTCTGGTTCGTTGTATCCACCGTCACCGCGCCGTAAAGCCCATACGTCGTCGTCAGCCACGTGATCATCGCCGACGCAAACCCAAAGATCGGCGAAAACATCGCCGCAAACTTGCTCTGCTTGCTCCATAGCAGCGTCAGCGTGATCGGTGCCACCGCCGAAGAAATGATCACACCCATCTATACCAAAGAATGCGCTCTTAGTTTCCTCGATGCTTCTGGCCATCACTAACAACGAAAAACATACAAGCTTGTAGAGATAGCCCAGGTTGATCCCAGTCAAGTTCAGCAGCGTCGCCAGGACGCCCATTATAATACCAAAGCTCAGCACAGACGCATGCGAGAACCGGATCACCGTCTGGTCCGACGCCTAACCGAACACGTCGCGTTTAAACAACAGAACTCCTTCTCGTTCGTACACTGAACCGGCCAGCAGCACACTTACATCAGGCCGAATGTACGCCCGGTAAATATCATACGTCACAATCGACGACACCGCAATCAGCTCGGCAGACGCTGCGCTCGTCACCGCAAAGAACACGAGCAAAAGACAGATCCACGCGCCCGCCTGGCCAAGCAGCGTCACGCACGCATCCGGCAGCACCAGACCGGCCGTGATCGCTTCTTCAGTGAGCTCAATCCCCAGCGCGCGCCCCGTCAGACCCATCGTCGTCGCCAGCGTGAACGGAATCGCGTACCACGCCAGCCCGCCCACCAGATACGCCTTCACCGCGTACATCGGGTGCGCCGCAATCGCCCGCTGCCAGTACGCGTTGTCCACAAACACCGTCCCAAAGTTGCCCACAATGTTCACGATCCCAAACATCAGCGCTTCCACTGAATACATTGTCAGCAGCGACCCCTCCGCGTTGCCCGGAACCGCGTTCGCGCTCGTCCGCAGCAGCTCGTACATCCGCTCAATCGACCCGATAGCCGGCGAAGACGTGTACACCGTAAACACAAGGTACAGGATAATAATCAAGATCACAACTGTGTGCCTATACCAACCACTCAGTCAGTCAGTTTCTTTCTTTCTGTTATCCATCGAAAACGGACGCGATCTTACGTATAGTCAGACAGAAACGTCGCTTTGATGCCGCCAAAAAGCGTATAAAAGATTACGCCCAGCGGCAGCAAGAAACACGCTGCAATCACATGCATCCCCGTCAAATACGACACCACCGCGCTCCCACCAAGCAACAGCATCGCTGTAACAATCTAAACACCAGCTCAGCGAACATGGCCACCAGTCTGATCCAAGAACCAAACGACTTACGATATTCGTAACCAGCGAGAAAATGAGGTAGATAGAGTGGGTCGCTCGTCCATAGCGTGCACGTACAACCTAAGACAACAACACTATCTCAGCATTCCCCCCCTTCAAACGACGCACGGTATTTTACTTCGAGACAGGTGTGAGCGTTAGGCGCTCTGCGCTTCAGTTCGATAGCCAGCACTGAAAACAACAACACCTGGACAACCGCTCCAGACGCGTACCATAGCGGGCCCGACACGCCATACCGATAAGCGACTTCGGTGCTCGTCAGGAGCGTCGCCGCCCACGTCCACGACGACACAATCGCGCTCGCCACCAGCCCCGTCTTGACCGATCGCTGGGCCGTCATGAACATCTCAGACGTCTGCACTTCTCGCAGATACCGCTTCAGCATCCACGTGATCCCCATCATCAGAAGCGTAAACACAGCCCCAAAGCCAACCACAACACCGTAACCGACACCTTCAAAACCGACACCTTGAGCAAACCGCCGTTGTCGTGTTTCTTACAAGACCCATACACACTATACCTTGTGATAGGACAGCCATCCTCGTGTGAGATCAACACGAAAAGGGAGCAGACTGAAATGGATCCATGGCGTCTTTATATGCATATCAAACACGGCTGCAGATACGCAAGATCAAGTCCATTATCATCCATGAGCTGTTATCTGTGTCACGGCGTCAATGATAACCCAAATTTCCTGCATTTTTCTCGGTCTTGTGTCACCAAATCTCTTGTTCCGTGCAAAGATATACCTTATCTCTTTGATCCCTTTATATCCGCTTTTCTGTCAACTTTCGTATGATCCGTAATAGTGGCGCTGGATCAGTCTTTTACGCTACATACAAGAACCAATTAGCTCTACATAGAGTAGTATGCTTGATTTGTTTGTCCAGAGACTATCAAGTCACACTCGAGGGAAACAGCACGCTGGATACCAATGGGCAACTCTGGGATCATTAACCGGCTTAAGCCAATCAGATGTTGAATACTCCCCGGATCAAAGCGAGTATTCGATAATCCAGATTCCTTTTTCGTCTCGAGGTAGGGGGTACCGGATCAGCGACAGACTTATCTTTGCCAGTCCTGGATAACAATCAATGGTAAAAAATGTCTCTAATTTGCCTTCTTCTAATGAAGCATAGCATTGTGAGCCTTGATGCTATATTGTTTGTTTTCTGGACGACAGTTAACGACCCATGACATGCTGCTGTGTCCATTGTTCTTTTCGGCATTATGCGTACAGCAATGTTTCCATTCAGTTGCCAGAAAAGGATAGCCAGCTGATAAGATAACGATCTGGCTACGTATCAATGTACACATATGAGCTCACTGTGCTAGGTTTCTATTTCGAAGTCAGTGTTCAGAGCCCTGGTCCTGAAAAGAGCGAAGCTTCACCTTGTGGTTCGTTAACCAAAATGATGCCGGCAACTGTCCATATCGCCTGGGCACTGCACACAGATGATAGGACGCAGAATAAAAGAAAAAGTTTCGAATACATGTCCTAAGACCGAGCAAGCAGCCTCAGCCCATTAAGTATATATTCTGAAAATCACTGGGATAGTATCCAGGTGTATTGCTCAATGTCAGACACGACTAGAGAGATTGAGGGTCTTTGCGCTCGAGGCGCTTTAGGCGTTTGAGGCGCGTCATCGGGCATTCCGTCGTCACTCGGGAGCAGCTTTCCCGGACCCCCGCTTCTGCAGCATTTCTTTCAATGATACTCCAGGATTAAGACCATTACATATCTAGTCTTGGTATTACTGAATCCTTCTTCGATTACAGTCTCATGTTGTGCAGGCCTCCACCACTTGACGCTACGAGACAGCGTGAGCTGCGGACTCCTTACAGAGAACCGTTGTTATTATTATTACTCCACCATGAACTTATCAAGTATCCAAGAGTCACCTTCAGCTCAATGATAAAGTCGAGGGACACCATCTTTGATTGTAGGATGGCCATGGATCACTTGCAGCGGCGCGACAGGCAAGGCTTTTTTCTCGACGTGAGCAGCAACAGTCGGTCGATGCGGTCAGCGCCAACTCACGGCCTCGACATATACAAGGCGGCCTTCCTTCAACGGCTTCACCCTGTCGTGGTATAGACCTTGTCGAGGTACATTAATGCTGTGGACTCCCCGGCATGGCTACAAGCAGTTGTGGTACGAAAGGCATAAAGAACATCAGAATACAATACGGAGACAGTTAGATATCACTTACAGCGTGAAGCAAGGCAGTTGGAAAAAAGAGGATTGGCAGGAAACCCACCATGACCTGTGAATATTAAAGCATAAGCTATGATACTCAGAGTATTCCACTATCTACTGCATATGTACCCTATTACGACGAGGACAAGGCTGAAAAGACCGGTGTCGGGAAAAGTTGCACTGGACAATGATCCAGGAAGCAGTTCACCCGCCGTACAAGCATTTGAAACAAAGGTTCGTATGAGCGTCTCTGATCGAGTGGTCAACAACCACCCGGTCCGACAAGAAACATAGGACACATTTGCCCTTGAGAAATAAAGCCTCTCTGAGCACCCGCCCAAAGAAGGCAGTCTCCGGTAATACGGGGACGGTCAAGCCGACCTATGAAAAAATTATAGTCAGATATTGTACGGGTACAGGGTACGGTGTACATACTAGTTGCTGCTGTGAGCTGCCTGGATGCATATGCCTCGTGGCATCCGCTTTGCCAACCTTGCACGCCAGGGCCCCAGCATCGATTATTCTGCAGAGCATCTGCATCAGCAACGTCAATTTGGTGAGAATAAATAGTGCTTACTATTGGGATAAAGAAGGGCGAAGGTGGTGACGCAAACAGCGCCGTCGAGTTCGGTCCCGTCTTCAAGGTTCCCTTCTGCGTTGACCGTAAGACGTACACTCAGTTCCGTCTTGACAAAGCAAACGAGCGTCACTCGTCGTTATGCCGGCAATGTCCAAGACGGCATGCAAAGAGGTACGGAAAGGAAGCCAGCTTGAAGAAGTTATGGTGAGTACGTAAACCGATCCATACATTGCATGTTACGTACTCCCTTTGGCAGAACAGTGAAGTGAAGAAAAGAAAAACAATTGACAACATTGCGTCAGCGCTTTTATATTGTTTTTCCCACTTGTCTTAAAATGTTTTGACGCTGCTGGCAAAGTCTTTCTTTTGTACTGCTTCTACTTTCATTTTGACGTTTTGGGTGAAGGATGTTCGCACCACGATATTCAGGATCTCTCATCAATATAACAAGGAACGCAAGTGATCGTCGAAAGGTATAGATCCTTTTTCCTTTGCAAGGGCTCGCAACGTGCCACGTAACCTGTTTCAGCCAAGATAGATATTTAAACAGAGGGCGTTCGGTCTGTAGTTTAGACATTTTTCTCCCTCTTTTCGAAACCACAGACGTCCTCGTCTGAACATTCATTGAAACGCTACGTGGCATCCACTGTACGTATATCTTCACAAGAGCTCGTGTATCGAGGTTACAATGCAACAAATAAGATAGTCGGATCTCTTTTTTGCAAGACTCGACCAAGGAAAGAAGTTGGCCATCCTGCTTGCAAGGCAAAGTTACGGTAAAGGATGAATGATGGCTTAGACACCAAGGTCTTCTATTGGTGCGACTGATTTCAGTACAGACGGTGAAAGGATTTTCCCCTCTTCATTTATTGAGAGTGGGGTTTCCGTGAGGCGTAGAGGCTTCGCCTTGCCCTGCCTTTGTCCACCTTTTAAACCAGTCAATACAAAACTGGATTTACCTATATCCGCCCCACCGATAACATGTGCGGGGTTGATCCCTGCCACAGCGGGATTGCCCTCTGGCCGCAGGCTATGCCATTACAGTAAAACCTCGATAGCTTTATGCGCCGTCATCTTTTGCAAGTTTCTGAATAGATGCCCGTGATATACGTTCCACCTCCTTGTGATACACGGTCTGCAAAAGAATCTGCAGGTTCTCAACAGGTGCAGTTAGAAGTGTGTCAGGTCTTTGACTGTCCACCCATTTTCGCTTGCTTTCAGCCCTCGCTGAAACGTATGTAGTCCTCTTTTATTACACAAGTCATGCTTAATCAAGGCCGTCTTATGATGATGCGTTGTCTATCTATCTATCTGTCTATGTTGAACCAGGCTGCCCAACTTCACTAATATTTTTTCGGATACCATACGGGGCCCCGACAATTGCCCATTTCAAGAGCGTCAGTGAGCTGATAATCATCGCGCCCCTGGACGTAAAAGTACAGCACAACTTCTTGAAGCTGTCCGTGTCTATCACAGTTCAGAGCAATCCTGGCTCCAAAGAACTGCCGTAAAGCATCTCGCATCGTGTTCACATTGTATCGCTGTCCAGGAAAAACGCCGGCCACGCTTAAAGAGTTCCCAAATCAATTAGTGGTCATTCGTCACTTTGGGATTATGCGGGACCTACTTTAACGCTCCATAGATGTCGTAATTGTCCCGTAGATAAAGTACTTGCTACCATCCCAAAAAGGTATATCAAAAGCCATACTTTTGTATATGTTCTTTATATTACCTCAAAGTATTCTTCTAGGTCCTGGTATTTTCGATATCTCTCGCCATAGCAAGCCGGTCTTAATGTGCTCACACATGTGCCATGTTTCGTCCATTCATGTGACCAGAACCTGAAGCGGATCGGGTTCAGCAAACTGCGTTTCTCTTTTCACTCCGACTGCACCAACCAATTGTCGTTGTTGTTGTAACTGGGCCAGAATGTTCGCATGCGTCTGTACAGATCCTGATTAATTTGCCGTATGATCGTACCTACAGAGTTGGACGCTCGGCTTCGGTCGCATCCACGACTTGGCGCCCGTCCACCGGAACTAAAAACGAAGAAAACATGAAGCAAAATCTACCGAAAATTTCGAAAAAAGTGGGCGAACCATGTATCCGGCCAAAGTCCTGCGACAAAAAATGTATCAGTCATCATCTCCATGGAAACTGTCCCGCGTAATTATTCACCGTGTATCGTAAACTGGTCATCGGGACCATACCCTGGAATCCACTGCAGGGCAAGTACGACGAGTCCATATTTTGGAGAACAGCAAGTATTAACGGGTCCTTGCCAATGACATGATAATACCGTCCCTGCAAATTGACTGTTCGTCAGACTAGCACGTATATATTAAATGGCTCGCTATGGCGCCGGGAAAACAGACGGTTACAAGAGGGTGCAGCTTCAAATACATGCTGCACCTCCGCCAAGGCAGATCCGATGCATAACAAGGACGAGAGGAGAAGAAAATGAAAGCGCATAAAAAATAGAGAAAGATGCGAAGGAAGTGTGAGGTCTGATTCAAATGACCTTCACCCTCGCGGGTTGAAAAAGTACGTGGCCCTTTTGATTGGTTGATTGATTACCGATAGACTCACAGCGAGACCTGCCGTGGATGACAGCCTACACATGCAGGAGCAACAAGCTGAAGATGGAATGTATATATGCCGCGGAACCTTTGATGGCTCAGCACAGTCCAGGCTTGCTTTAAACAATAATGAACAGCAATCGATGATACCACATTGTGATACGGATCAAGTCAATAATGCTCCTTAAGCCTTTTCAAGTACTTTGTGGATTTCCGCAAAACGGAACAGATGGTACCCATCTCCCTGCATTTATACTCATAATCGAGTTGACCTTTCCAACTAAGACCTCGCCAAACCAATGGGTATACAGCAAACAATTTATTCCAACTCCAATGGATATAGTGCAATGCACACTTAAAGATAACAATTTTTTCCAAACGGCTGGTTGCAGCCGACAGAGTTCCCCCATATTCTACACCCGCCTATTTAGCGTACTCGTCCTTGCGGTACGCGTTTGAACAAGATAGTGATGATTCATTGGGTGCGACCTATGCTGGGGAGGTGCCCGGGGAGACCATCGAAAAGAGGGCTTTTACAACAAGCCATAACACAACACCTGATGTCCGGTGTAGCAGATACGGGAGGGAGGCCACCGGGCCCATAATCGAAAAGAGGGCTTTTACAGCCCTGCAGGAACCATGGGGATCATGGAAGAGTCGTACGTGATGAGATGGGCGCATTGCAAACTCTCGGCATTGGATGGGGTCTAGGCATTTTGTCTTTGCCGTTTTCTGCCAGTTTCATTTCAAACTACCATTTTACTCTATATTGCTGTCAATTACCGTCATTTCAAAACGAGTTACTATTCTGTGGGTTATTGTAAACTTGTGCAAACGCGTCTTACCACTCGGGAGCAGCGATACTTCTTCCACCGTGTTGAGACAACTTTTTCTTTCCTTCGGGGGACAAGAAACAAAAAAGAAAAAAGACCCCAACGTTGCCAGCAGCCTTGAGAAGGCCTTTAAATGTCCGAGAGACGGATATTTTTTTGGTTTCAATCCTAACAGCAAGAGGAACCAACATCGACGCCTTTATACAAGCTGGCGTTTACAAGAAAAAGGTCCAAGATCGTTTTAGAATCCAGACAAACGAAACCAAACTCGATAATCACCTTATCCAGTGAGCCAATGGAGACCTCACTTGATACCAAACGACTTCTCGTGTCATTAGTATGTTTCACGAAGAAATGTTACGTTTATAATCGCTTTAATCGATAAGCAGCGCAGATAACATCGGGAGGTTCAAAGTGACAAATTACTGTTTCTTCCTCCAGGCATCGATATTAGCTTGCCGTTTTGGAAACCACGGGATGAAACGGTTCACGGATTGCTGGTATACGCGATACTCTGGGTACTTTTCAGCAGAGATATACTGTGTACGCCACGCTTTTTAGCTCATGCAAGTATAGACAGACAACAAGTTCTTTTGTTACCTCTGTAAGCCATGTGCTTCCTTGAAACAACATCGTCAGCACAACAGCTCCTCCTATTGTCCAATTGATGCAATCTGTCCATTTCACAGATCCAGCTCCAACATATGCAGCCACAGAAAAGAGATAGACAGTCCACCAGATACTGATCTCGCTGAAGAAATTCGGATGCCGGCTGTATTGCCATAGCCCACTACTGCACAAAAATCCCCTCTTGTAGTCGCCCGTTAGCCGCTCGCGGTCAACGACAAAGTCCAGCAATGCGTATTTCTTCGTCTGAAACACGAATTGTTGATCATCCGCTACCATTTCGAGAAGTAGCAACGCGAGAAAAAGGACGCTTGCAACAACATCAATACGGTTAAGACCAGTCGCTCCAGTAGCAAGCGTGCTGAGGTACAGTGGTAAGGTCATCATCAACAGCAGGATGTTCTGGAACGGACCGATGAATGTCAGGTTCAAAAGCGACATGGCCACCTGACCAATCTTTTCGTGGATATACACGAATCGATAGTCTCTTCCCGACCATTCATAGCCTCCCTTTCTAAAAAGAAAGCAGTAGTAGTAGGAGTTCAGCCATATATCACACACAGTTGGGTCGTTCATACCATACCTCGCAAAATTATAGGTAAGTCGGATTCCCCACAACGTGATCAGGATCGCACAGAGCAAAAGACGTGGGTGAAAAAAGGTTCGGTTCAGGTAATCGTGTATCGCAAAATGCCAGGCATATATAGGAGGCAGAATGGACCATGCTTTGTCTATGTGACCCTCGACGCTGTCAGACTCAACAACTACGAGGCGTCTTGCAAGAAGCTCACCAACTTGACTGTAATTCCTAGTCAGTTCGGCCGTAACAGTATGAATAACGGCCAGCATGGCCATAAACACGATCGCGATCACGAGAGGATCTGTCTCTCGATAATACATGAGCAGAAGGCTCGGGTCTTCCGTGATCGCATGGACGTCAAACGTCCTAATGTTGTTAATAACTGTTCTGATGCCGGTACATAATGTTGGCTGGACAGATTCCCAGGCAAATGATTCTAGATCGTTTGTCGTGGCCATTTCGACGGTCGAGACTTGCCCTGATCACGCTGGGTTTCAATAGGCTTTCCTCGCATGGCATGAGACGCATCGATGTAATAGTTCATCAATTGCGTATGTTTATCTGTTTCGTGCGGATCTGGCACGTAGTCGGATCATAACAGGTTTTCTGTGAGGCCTCCTTTTGTGTGATGTAGCAGTTTTTCCCTGAGACTGATCAAGAAGATCATTGAGGCTTCCCACGTGGACAACAGGTACCGAGTATGTTCATATCTGGGACTGTTATTGGGATCAGTAGCAAATCGATACAACGACATGGATACAAGGGATAAGTTCCTGGAGAACCTCTGTCGGGCAATCTTCCATTAGGTCCCACTAGGAGTATGTCCCATGTTGAGGACAATCAAATTCCTGTTGTTGTAAGACTTCTAAGTCTTTGCCGAGATCTTCAAGTCCTTTTCCAACGTAAGCATTGCCAGGTGGAGGAATCCATCCAGTTTTCGGGATGTGAAGCCTTGTGTCAATATGAGGATTCGAAGGCATAGGGGCAAAGAAGTCCCTTATGCGAACACTACGGGCAAAAGTTCGGAATCCAAGTGATATAAGATGTTTATTCTGTGATATGGTGGGTCGCTATTGCTACGTAGAAGCGTCTGATGTAGTTTACTTCTTGTGGTAGTAGGACAATACTGATGAAGCCTTCGATACTCTATTGGTGATTAAAGGGTTTGCCGCTTCAGTGTGAAGACGAGAGCTCTTTGTATGAACCAATCGCATGCTAAAAGGTGTCGAATTTAACGGCCAGTTATACGCCGGTCTTCGATCCCGTAAAACTGGCGTAGAAAATGCCTTTAGATGACTGGGATTTTCCGGGAGTTATCGCCTGTAAAATTCTTGGTGTGTTACATCAAGTATGAGTTTCGCAGGGCGACTTTAACGGCAGAAATGAATCAAAGAATATTACGCAAAGCTCTTTCTTCCTCTTCTATTATGGCTTCTAACAACGGGTTTCTGTCTCCACATTCCAGTACCTCCTCTTACCGTCACCGGTCACCGTCTGCTTCGTCATCGTGTAGCACGAGCTCACGACTTCCCCCTCGCCCTAGTCTCTCAACTTCTCGATCGAGCCGCACCACCACCACCATCACGACACTAACACCTTCCACTTCCTCCTACACTCGACGGAAAAGCAGTGTCTGCAGTATAGCCAGTAGTAGCACCAGCACAACCACAACGGCTACGAGCATTTCAACACAACGAGGCGACAAAGAAAATGTTCAGGTCATCGTGCGATGTCGCCCCATGACTCAACAAGAGTTCCTAGACTACAATGGAACTACAGCAGCAGGTTCTCATGCATGCTGGGAAGTTTCGCCTGAACATTCGAGGATTCGGTTAACCGAGCACGGACAGTCATTACAGCAGCGACGTCGGGAAGGACGCCGTGTCGAGTATTATTTCGGTATGCACAGCAGGAACGTTTCAGGTTGTCCCTTATTGTTTCTTCTGAGACGGTCCTTTACTACCACCCCCTAGATCATGTCTTTGTCGGAAGTGACAATGCGGACTTGTACCAGACAAGTGTCCGTGCTCTGGTCGAGTAAGTTTTGCTCCCTGCATGTGAGTTTAATGAGTCGGGGTTTTCACATGATCAGAATAAGTGTAGGCAGGCTATGGAAGGCTACGATGGTTTGTTACTGAACAAAAATTCTGCGCTCAGCAGAATAATAACTTTATACTTCTGCTAGTTACTGTGTTCGCCTATGGACAGACAGCAAGTGGAAAGACTTATGTAAGTGAAAACCGCTAGAGGCTCTTTTTCTAAAGCAAGATAGAATTTAACTTGCATTTTTCCCTTACAGACTATGGTAATGTTCTCAGGATTCATCACGTTTGGCAAATAATTCTTATTTTATCTCTTGTCCGGTTTGGTGCTTGATCAGATGGGTAAGTTACCAAATAGAGTTTCGACACAAAGACGAGTTCTGGACAATTTGCTTCCTCCCCAACCCACTAGGTACGGAACCTGAACCTGGTGTGGTTCCGCGTGCAATCGATTCGGTCTTTCAGTTTATAGAAAGGGTATACTGAAGTCGAGATAAAAAACTCTCAAACAAAAAGAGAGAAGACTCTTGCTAACCAGAGACGTTCAAGACGACCAACAAGGAATTCGTCTTGCGCGTGTCCTATTTAGAAATCTATAATGAAACCATTCGCGACCTGCTTGCTCCTGGAAATGATAACCTGAAAATTCACGAGGATAAACGGGTAACGGACAGCCCAAAAAATAGAGGGGGTGGGATTTGTCGTTAAACTTTCATGGTCTGATAGCGAGGGATTTATGTGAGTTCGTTGACTGAAGAAGTTGTGACCTCGCCCATGGATGTCATGGATGTTATTCAAAAGGGAGAAGGTAACGTAGGTTTCCCGCGGTAATTACGGCTTAGTTACTCATGCCGACGGAAAGGATAGCCAACAGGCATATTAGCACTACTGATTATAACTTGCATAGTAGCCGCAGTCATACAATATTTCAAATGGTAACGACAATTCGCCGAATGAGAATACGTCTCCATCCTCGTCTGACTCGACACGTTTAGGTTATTGAAAGCCGTGTGCGCAGCAATAATAGTACAACGTTGAACCCTTCCTGTCCTCCAAGGTCTCTAGGACCTAAAACAGAGGCCATGAGAATATCGCAGCTTGTAAGTTCAAGTGAATTACCCGTAAATATGTGGAATGGAGCGGTAACACTCGAGGAATAGAACCTGATTGATCTTGCCGGTTCAGAGAAAGCCGCTTCTGATCACGAGCGCCGAAAAGAAGGCTCGTATATTAACAAGAGGCATGAGTAACATAAACCGGTAGGTAAATTCAAAGTCACTAACCCTTTTTTTCTTTGTAGTTTGCTGACGCTGGGGACAGTGATTGCCAAACTGACGGATAGACGAAAGTATGTGATATTGATGATATGCGGAGGCTTGCTGCCTAGCTAATTATTTGGATTTACTTAGTGCTGGTGGACATATCCCCTACCGAGACTCAAAGCTGACACGAATACTACAACCGTCTCTGTCAGGCCATGCCAAAGTTGCGGTTATTTGTACAATAAGCCCTGCACCATCCTCACTAGAAGAAACCAGCAACACGTTAAAGTTTGCGGCCCGTGTCAAGAAGGTTGTTGTTAATGCAACCAATGAAGAGGTAAGAGCTTAAACGGAGATATTTTCTGAAGAACCATCCATTTTCCTGATCGACACGGTATAGGTCCTGGAAGACAAAGCATTATTACAAAGATACCGTAGTGAGATATCAGAACTTAAATCCAAGCTACACGCCGCCAATGAAGTCGTGCTCCAAGAAAAGGAGAACTCCAAGTCAATGCTGGCTGCGGAGCGACAACAGGTATACCTTATTGCTTCTTCCTCTTATTGCCATGTATCGTTCTGACCACTTGTTTACAGCACGAGCAGCAAATGCGACAGATGCGGCTGGTCCGAAATGCATTAAAGGAGAGGTATAGTACATCTTTGCGTATCATTTGAGATACGGATATCAAGTAACGTGTGATGCAAACCCAGAATCGACCACTTGACTCGGCTTATCTTGACATCCTCTTCTGTGACTCAGTTTAGACGTGACGAACAGCAGGTGGTGTCTACTGAGAGTAAAGCTGAGCAGGTACGATATTTGTTCGCGTCGGCTTTGAAGAAAAAAGGAAAAGGTTCAGATTACTGAGAACTGTCGATTCTGTAGAGCACGGCAGAAATAGCACAGGGCGGCGACCCTTGGCAGGTTATCCGCGATCTGCGGCGGGAACTCGCCCAGGTGAAAGCTAGTAAAGCAAGCACAGACAAATTGTTGGCGGATAGTCAGAGACGAGTCCGTGAGCTTGAGGAAGCTCTGGAAGAAAGCAAAGGATTGGTTGAGCGCGTCGCCCGTCTGGAAGCCGAATTAAGTATAACACGTGCCGAACTACAAGTTACCACTGTTCTTGCACAAGAATCGACCGCAGATAACCACAATGTTAGCACAAGTAGTCGTAGCATTAGTATACGGAATCCTAGTGAAGAGGTTCAAAATCCTCTCTGGAATATAAGCTTCAGTTAGAACTGTTTTAAATTTGTACGTGGTGTTTTCGTGAACTTTTTTTTTGTTAGGCTGGAGTAAAGCCGCCCAGGAGAAATCCTTTTCGTGAACTCTTCAGTTGTGGTCGTAAAAGGAGCAAAATGAAATGCACACGACAATGCAATGAACAGAGATTCATTCAGAAAGGAAACAAAAGGGGGAGTTCCCACCCGTCGTGGCGGCTACATGGTAAATCCTCTCCGACGTGCCATCTCCCAGCCGGCTTCATGCTCCAGGTTTTCCCTGCTGCATTGCTGCCCTCGGGCGTTCCCCCAGTATTTGACAACCTACAGGCTCGAGCCTGCGCTCAAACCTGAATGTTGAACATGAAACTCTGAGAGACACTGTCTTCGACAAGGCAACCATGCAACCGTGGCTCCACCGCCGTATGAATTCATCCCTTTATAGACCGCTGCTCAGCTTACAGAAAGACGCTACTCCTTCCGGTCGTGAGTCTTCCATATGCCGCTCCTTATATACTCGTCAAAATCTCGAAATTGCCAAGTTGTGGGATTGTCACATTCAAGTCCCGCTTTCCCCCAAAACCGGGCCTAAACAGCCCTACATCCACCGGAAAACCAGAAAATAGATAAAAACAGGACCGTACGATTCGATAGACCAAGTTTGAGATAGGCTTCTTTATGAGCGTATGGGCGCGCTCACTAAGAGCCTTGGTATCAGCGCGGGCTTTGAATGAAAGAAAGCCCCACACCCCGTTTTCCAGGGCAGCTCACAGCAACCCTTTCAGAAGAAAAATGGAAACCGCAGCCGTCACTCCTGGTCAACGATTAGGCTACGCCGAGGATTACATTGCTGGTCCAGGCACCTACGAGCGCGATGGTTTGCTGTATGCGAGTGTCGTCGGATTACGCCGCATCGAGCCCGGATCCGATGGAAAAGTGAGTCTTGATCTGGAATCGATCACGCCGACATCCTTTATTGAACCACGTTGCCTTTCAGCCGCCCATCATGTCTGTTACGCGCGAAAAGGAACTGTCTGCTGTCCCTGAAGTCGGTAGCATCGTGAGTATAAACGTGCTTTAGCTGAGACGACGCAAAGACCTTCTAACGGTGCGCGGGGGCGCCAGGTTACGGGTAAAGTGATTCGCGTCTCGCCACATAACGCCATCGTTGCCATTATGGTTGTTGGTGACGCTCCCTGCAAAGAGGACTTTTTGGGTGCTATCCGGTAAGTTGGTGGAGCTGGATTCATGATGACAGGGCCCAACAGTAATCATGATATAAAGTGTCCAAGATGTGCGTGCTACGGAAAAAGACAAGGTCAAGATCTACAATTCCTTTCGGCCTGGAGATATCGTGCGTGCTGAAGTGATCTCTTTGGGTGATGCCCGGTCGTACTATCTATCAACAGCCAAGAACGAACTCGGTGTCATTTTTGCCACCAGCGTTGCAGGTAAGACTATTGTTTGGTTCGGCTACTGCAGATAGAGAGCACTAAACGATCCCCCACTCGTTCAATAGGCGCCACCATGATCCCGATTTCATGGCAGGAAATGCAGTGCCCCAAGACAAAGACCATAGAATACCGGAAATGCGCAAAACCTTTCTGAATCATCGAGCATATTGTTGACATCTTTGTACATAGTAGTCCAAATATATACCAATTCTTGCATTGGAGAACTCGAAAACGGATGCATCAAACCGAATAGATCTTTCCAAACAACGCGCGCATGCACAAATACTGATTTAATTCGCAAAACTACATCCGGATATTTACAAAAGTGCGGGGTACGGGTAACAATTAGCTTCACGCAATGTGATTTGCAATCCTCCTAAAAGCGTTGGAATAGTTGCGGTACGGCACAGTATTGTAATGTTGAATCGACTTTTGGAACACTTTGACATGACGAAAAGGCGACGAACCAAAGACGTCAATATAAGCTTGACAAATCGGTGCGCATCGCTCCCCTGCTTCCTTCGCGTTCTCGAACTCGTGCTTTTCGTCACTGCTGAGTCGCGGTACAGCAATGGACGTTGCAGTCGCGGCGAGCTCGCCAAAAATGCTGGGTGTTTTGTGATAACGATAGGGCGTCTTTTGAATTTTCGCTCGCATCCGCTTCAGAACCTCGATATCTTGTGTATGAGATTCTTGAATAACCTTGTAAATGTTTGGCTGTTTCGCTTTCATTTCAGCAAAGACCGCCGCGGCTGTCGTGATGATGGCGGCGCCAGCTGGACTGGCCGATTTCCTGGCAAGAACAGATTCTGGGATGCGCGCTTTGGTCTCTCGGTTTTCGGTCTCCAGCAGGGCCACGACACGCTGCACTGGGATCCAACCAAACGTCAGCTTCAGGATATCACCGGGAACGTATAGGAGTGGGTCGGATACCGCCGGGGACGATGACCGGAAAATGAGCTTGTACTGGTGCCTAAACTGCTCCCGGTTGATATCGTCGTAAATGCGGCCTATCGTTCGCAGAGTATGCTCCATAGCAAATGGAAAATAGTACGCAATAGTTTCAAATACGGTCGTCTCATGGCTCTGTAACCATCCCTGGCACGCAAGGATTTGTTTCTCGGACGGCTCGGGTGCATCATACGTCGTGGCCATGCTATGATCCCTGTCTGGCAGCCATCCAATCTCGACGGCTTTCGCACGAAGAAAGCCTATTGCCATTTGTAGATCCGGGTCGGCTGTGATACCCGACAGACAGTTGGCTGCCATCACCTTCAGAAAGTCGCGTTGATGACTTAGAACAAGCACATTATCTGGACCGATATCGTCCACATTAATGGTCGGAACCTGCACAGACGAAGGAATCTGCAGGTATTTCGAGTAAGGAATGCGCGCCATGTCTGGTAACGGTGTGTAAAAGAAAATGTCCATCAGCTCTTCTGGGATTGGTGTGCGACACTCTTCGCTGCGGGTCTCTGAACCGTTGTTATCAGACATCGATGGGAAAAAGCAAATTAAACGACGAACATCATGCACATTTGTGCTTTAAAGGAAAAACACGAACCACATAACATGTGATTATGCATCAATTTTCTACTAGCGAAATGATTCGTTACAGTGCAAGAATATCATTACATCATGCGCTAAGTTGATATACTATCCCTTTAAAACTCCTTGTATTCGTGGTGCCTCTGCACAGCCTCTTGCCGAAAAAGCGTAACCAATTGGTTGTATTGTACAATATACTCGTGATAAATGCGTCTGCGAAAGACACTTGCTCTTTTGAGATTCGCGTTTCGGGAGTACACGTCCAGATAAGCTCGAACGACCGGCGCCAGTTCTGCACCGACGATTTTAGCATTAGAAAACTGCTCGTACTCTTCTTTTGACAGCGGAGGAACGGCGATCGCTGAACCCGTGGCCATCTTGTTGCCGAACCGTTCGCACATGGGATGATAGCGATACGGAGCCGCGCGCACCTTGACGTCCATCTCTTCACTGACGTCTATCTCGTCCTTTCGTGCCCTGTAAATCCTTTCATACAGCTCAGGTCCTGTTTCGCGCATCTCGCGGATGGCAGCCGCGGTGGTCGTAATGTCGGCCGTGCCAGACGGATGCACGCTCCTGCGGTCCAAGGTACTCACAGGTACTTTGGCCGTATTTCCCATTTGCAGAAAGGCAACCACGCGCTTGAAAGAAATCCAGTGTGTGGTCAGCCACAAGTACTTGCCAGGGACACACCGTAACGGATCAAATCCATGACCAAACGACGATTTCAGACAAGACCTGTAGGCTCTCTCAATGTCTTGCTTCGCCATCGCGTTCCAAACCACCTTTTAGCTACGAAACACGTATTCCAAAGCGAACGGCAGCAAGAACGCCAGCCTCTTCAAGTTCGTTACGAGGCTGTCCTCCTGACTCATGATCCAGTCCTCGCAACGGCCGACGTCTTCTGGAGTTGGCTCTGGTGCTTTATAGTTGATGCCACGGCTGCTATCTTCGAGCCATCCGTTGCTCACCATCTCGGCTTGCAAATACGCAATCTTCATTTGCATCTTTTCGTTCTTGGTGATGCTGGGCAAACGGTTGGCGGCCATGGTCTTGGTACAGTCGGCGCGCTCTCGAAAAACTTGAACAGCGCGATTGCCGATATCAGTGACATCAACAGTGTTCAGTCTGACAGAGGCCGGGATCTGAAGGAACTGCGACTTCAAGAGAAAGCCATCGTCTGTGAGCATATAGTCATCCGGATCACTGTCAATTAACTGAAGGATAAAGTTCTCGTGCTTTTGATAGTCCATTTCGCTCGGAGGTTCAGCGTCGAAAACAAATGTCCTTCCTTCGAAATCTGTAACGTTTCCCATTGGACAATAGAGCTTGTCCAAAGCGTGTGCATCTATTAGCGTGCTTATCGAGAAGTCGTCTATCGGTTTGCGTTACCGTGATAGAGAAGGCAAAGGAAAGACGTCTGCAGCTTTCAAAGACAACAAAGGACAACTTTTTAATGCAGAACATAATGTGTCAGTGACTGATATCACTGCGCGTAGCTGCTGAGACATGATTCTGCTTGAATCGGTGTGGATGTATTGCCCGCTCATGGAGAGGTTAATATCTGAACATATTCGAGAGCAAGCTAATACCACTGGTCATTATCTTTAGGATTTCCTTGCAAATCCTGCATCAAACATGGACATCCCCACAGGGACCTATCCGCTAAGTTTTATTGTTGTCTTACGTTTTGGACAGTAAACGTGCAAAAACGAAAGTACAGATTACTCTGTATAAACCCATCGACATGCATCATCGATGCTTTCTTTCGACGAGGCTTTGCCAATAACGGACATTGAACACAGTCTTGCTCGGGCGCCAATACCAAACGTTACGTAGACCATCACAGTAACCACGGCTAGTAGGACTAGTTGATACGCGACAACTTGTTTAAAGACATTACTTGACAACCAGGCGGAAGACGTTGCACTGTACGGAGCGAGGAACGGCATGTCAAGAAAGAAAAGGTTTGAAACGTGAAGGGAGAAGTTGCCAAAGTCTCTCTCTGTCCCTGGCTACACAATATGTATTTGTGTCTCCAAAACACCACATTTATCGGTATTCCATAAATGTGGTTCGGCTTACTATTTGAACACCTGTTGTCATCAAGAAAGGGACGTTTAACGTATCCTGCAACAGTCAAAGGCAATCGACAACTAGGCGCATCAACACCAACTTTTGACTGGTTCCATGATACTGTTGGTCGAAGGGTAGTACGTCTGCAAAGAAATAACGCAAGGTCGAATGCTGGTTTTTGCTCTAATCTCTTTACGTCTTCTGCAACCTGGCTAGAGCGTAAAGCGACGCGCTCACAGCTGTTAATAAAGTTCTTTATTTCACCCAGGATACTTTTCGTGATACGTTTGCACAGAAAACGACTATTTTGCATTTATCACCAAGCCATTCACGCCAGTAGCACCAAACTCATCAGGCATCGTAGACAGTGGTGAAAGCAAATAACGGTTCAGTCTTCAACGTGAAAGTTGGCATACTAACCAGCATTCAAAGACAGTGCCTTTGATCCTCAGCAAGAAGTCCACTTTAAGGCGCACGACGAAGATATCTGTCCTGACCGTAAGAAGCCTTTTAACGTCTGCCGCGCAAAAAGAGAGTATATCCCTTATTATACTAAATGATTTACACTCCATGCTTTATGTCTCTTTGAGTTAATCCAGCCATTGGGAGCTCGAAATAATCGAGCAATCATGCGAGGAATGGTCGTCTATGGTCTTGCAGTTGCCGCAATAAGTATGCGCAAACTTGGACGACGTCGGTAGTTCTGCTTGGTACTCTTCGAGAAAGACAGCCTTGGCCACCGTACTGTGATATGTGTCATGGATTCCTTGCAGGATGACCACGACGTGCCCGTCATAAGCACCAAGCCTTGTGCTCTGCTCAAAGACCACGTCTTCAACCACCGGCGTTTTCTCATATTTAAAGCTTTGATGGTTCAAGAGCGACGCAATCACCTTCCAGTACGTCTTGCCCGGAGGCTCAAGCGGTAACTGATGAATATTAATAACAGTAAACTTGAAGCTCCTCAAGATCGTCGGGATCGGCTTGATGCTCGCCTTGCCTATCTTGACACCCTCTCGCAGTGCACGCTTGCGAACGTTGGCGGTTGCAAACAGTACTTCAAGTGCGGCACGGTCCTTTTTCAGCTCTTCGATTTCACACAGATCTCTGACCGCCACGATGTTCTGTTCTCCAAACTCTTCGCGCAGATAGGACAATCCCTGTTCTGGGCTGTACACATGTTCTTGGAATCGAAAGATGACCGTATTGGGAGACTTGGAAAGCCTCCATTTCGCGATATTGCTTCGTTTCAACACTGCCGTTTCCATTACGCAAAGAACATTCAAAAGTCGAGCCAGTAAAGCATATTGTTTTATAGATGCAACAAAATTATATCACCAATGCAACCAAGAGAAAGACATCACTGACACCTAAAGTGCAACTGGAGACTCGCTGCGGCGGTGAGCAGCCAGCTCGCGTCTGCCAGCAGCAAGCAAACTACAATCATCGGGCAAATGATCATTCAACGTCTTGCATAAGGAGCAGTAAGCGTTGAATTCTTCGATAGCCGGCAACGGCATGTCTTCCGCAACCTTGAGCCATCCTGCATCACTGTCATTGACGAGCGGTCCCGCCAAGATCACCGTAGCGTTCCCTTCGTACACGCCTGTTGTCCGGTCTCGTTGTAGAACAATGTCTTCAATGGTCGCGTAACGCGAGTTTGTCAGCCTCAAAACGGCCTCCACCCCTGCACGGATCCGAGCTTCGGCCTCCTGCGGCGACTCGAGAGGAAGGTTGAGAAGCCCCGATGCTTTGAAGTTACGCGAGCTCGGCAGCGTCGGGATCGCGAGCACAGGCTCGCCCGATAGAATCAGGCCTCGTTCAATGGCTTCCTTGCGGCTTGTTGCATCCTTAAGCTTGGCCTCAATCACGATCCATCCTTCCGGGATCGCTGGCGCCTGCACTTGCTTGACAGCCTCCACTTTATTTTGACCGAAGTGGTCCACCAGGGCAGTAAACGCCTCTTGCTTGGACGAAACAAGGTCTCGAAAATTAAAAATAACCGTCTTCTGCTCACTATTGGTCCTACGCCAATCCTCCAGGCCAGACGCGCGTCTCACACCCGGCAAAAGTATATTTTTATCCATTAACGCTTTAGGGCACATATTCGCGCTATTTTGTAGCAAAAGAAGAGGAATATTATTGTTACAACTCGAAACAAGTCAAGGCGTTTTAGTGATGAGAAACACATCCATGTCTCTGTTTGACAAGTCCAGCATGATCATTTTGTTTTAGCTACGGATTTTGTCATGGACCTCTTTATCGCTTTAAGTACAGACGCGTTGATAGCTTTCAAGTCGTCGTCTCCTCTTGCCTTGCAGTCCCTGTACAGGCATTTTGGGTCAAAGCAGGAAGGCGGCACACCGTACGCCATCGTGCCGTCAGGAAGAATAACCCCACATGTCCACGCCGACTGATGCTGAGCATAGTCTAACTGGACCTCGAAGACGTTCGCACGGTGCTCTTGATAAGCTTTATGCTTGACGGTGCCGATATTTTCTCGTTTAAATCGTCCGTGGAAAATCGCTTCGGCTTCGCGAAGGCTTATAGCGGCCGGCAGACTGAAATAGAGCGGCTTCCTTATACCAAGCGACATCTTTGGAAGCTAGAGAGAAGAAACGAGATAGCACCTACATATCCGCCCTACAAAACGAACCATGGATCTTGATACATTAGCAGCGGAGTTCGCGTCGTATTTCATGCAACCCGTGTTACAGATCCGTGTTCTTCCCTTCTTTCGCGTTCCATAAACAATGTCTTCGGGTGCCATCAAAAAACTGCCATTCCAAGTATTTCCTTTTAAACCTCGGTCTCCCAACGTTATCAACGGCGCTGCCATTATCGTAAGCTACTCGATAAACGAGCGAGCGCGCAAGTGTCATTGCGCTGACATTGATGCGTAGGTGCTTCAAGAATGGTGGGGTGTCAATGATCAAATCCAACTACACGCACAACGTATTGCCGACAACACGGGCGCTTACACGGTGATACCGGACTTGTATAAAGGCAAACTTGGCTTAACAGCCGAGGTATTAAGAAACCATTCCCTTTACCGATAAAGGCAACGCTTATTATTATTACACCGCAGGAAGCACACCATCTCATGAGCAATCTCGATTGGAAGACCGCTGTCGGGGAACTGGAAGAGTTAACGACCCAGTTACGTCAAGCAAACTATCCGTAAGGCTGCATGTCCCTGGGGCGCCGAAAGGAAAAAGAAGGACTCACAACATTCTACATAGCAATATTGGTTCCATTGGATTCTGCATGGGCGGTGGCCTTTCGCTCGCTTTGGCCAGTCGCCTGGCAACAACGCCCCATCCACTCAAAGCAGCCGTAACTTGCTACGGAACTCCACCAGGCGATATCTTTGATGTGCGTGCCATCACGACACGAACTGCAGTCCAGGGTCATTTTGGTGGCAAGGTTGGTTGATCAGTCACTATAATAGCAACGAGTACCTTGGCTCAAAACGCAATACTATAGGATAAAATGAAAGGCTTCAGTGACCCAGAAGCTGGTAAGTATCTTTGATAGATCGCGTTTGCACTGGACGACGAACTAATTAGAAAAAAAAGCGGATGCGCTCGAGTTCAATTTGCGCACCAACAAAGTAGCTCCCTCAGAAATCTTTCGTTATCCAGAACAGGGACATGCGTTCTTGAACGACGATGACTGGAGCATCCAGAAACGCAAAGAACTCGGCTTTGTGGACCAAAACATTGACCCGAAAGAGGCTGAGAAGGGTGTTCGCGAACTTGCTTGGTCTCGTATCTATTCTTTCTTTATCAAGCACCTTGGTGGGGGTAGGAGTGCGGGAGAAAAGCACACAACAAGACACGCTTTCTAAAACAGAGAGAATATATCGAATAAAAAAAAAGAGGAAGAGGGGTATATATTCGTTTCATCATGCGTCTTGACTCTCTGTTTTTATACGTTTATCTTGCATATAACTCTCATCATCAGGCCTAGATCTCCTTGAGCTTAGACGTGGCGTCTGCACAACATAGTCCTCTGGATGCCGTTCTATCCGCTTCCAGAGCCACCGGATCAACAGTGGAATATTGTATCCTGTCTGTATAACCCGCGACATCTTGTCCTCGTCAAATACTTCCGGATGCCACATTAGCTGATGCATGGGATCATGTCCATCGGCAGCAGGAAGATTCAGTTTCACGACCGGTCGCGCAGGTACATCTTTAGGAATCTCGATAGAAAGGGAAAGAAGCAATAGTCGGTTGGAGTGAGCCGTTGGTGGCAAAGTAATTGTGAGATGCAGAGCACGTGGCGCGTCTATGCTAGCCACGCGTATATGCAGCCTTTTATCCGATTGTGATTCTAGACGGCAAGTCTTAGCATAATCAGCTCATAAACAGTGAGCAGAAGAAAAGTACCTTGTAGTATCTCATCAAGTGAAAGAACCTGTTTTTTGTCGTTCGTGCGTCGCGTTGCTTTTTCATTGAAAATGCTTTTAAACAATGTGTTGAACATTTGTTGTTGTCGAAGATGCTAAAACAGTAGATATAAGAAATAGAATAAATAGCCAGTAACAGTATGCTTACCTTCAATATAGCATATAGCTCACATGGGTGGGTGAACGGTACCCGAGAAATCACTTTACCACCGGTCTTTGAAGTTCCCATCCACTTGTAGGCTTGTTCAGGCGTGTCATCATATGTCTATCCTTCCAATAAGTCTACCGCACATAAACAAGTTTCACCGTTACATACTACAGCCCAGGTCTCGTCAGGGTCCAGTCTTCTCCGTTCACCGTCGTCAGAGGATGGAATCTTTGACATACTTTCAGAAACTGCAATGATACATGAGATAGAAGCCGCATTACTCACTAGTAACTCTTCAAGAGACCGGGTTGATGTTGAGGATACGTTCTCCACGGTCATGTTTGCTAGGTCTTATACATACAAGGAAACATCAGTATAGTTTCCGTTGACGATTCCATTCCATTTACTTACCTACGCCAGCAAGACCAGTAGCAATCATAAGTTTTCGTACAGTGGCGTCCGAAGCTGCTACGGGTGGATCCAGTTTAGCGACGAAGCGTATAGGTACACGATCGAGGTTAGGATATGTTGATTGGACTTTGATAAAGCGCAAAGGCTGCATGAATTTTGGGCGCGCTGTTTCCCTGACGACTGACAGATGATCTCTGCTTCTACATTAGCGTCTGCTTTATCAAATATCTTGCAAGTCCCTTACCCGTTTTCACCTTCCTTGATACTGTCTTCGGTCTCTTCAAAGCTCAAGAGATAATTAGTCCTTGACGGCGGTAAGAAATGTTGAGGTTGTTGTGAATTTTCAAACGATATCAATAGCCGGTCAGCTTTCAGTAACGAAGGGTGATTTTCATCTAGCAAGCAGTCAGGAACAAGAAAACTGACAATGAAGATGACCTCTCACCTTTTTCAATGCAATCTTTAACGGCCTCCCAATTATTTCCGAGCACCAGTTCTTTCTTGATCCAGTAGGCGACCGATAACCCAGGATAATCAAAATGCTGACATGGGACGCCATGTCCTTCCATTAATACACTTGCAATGTTTCCCGATAATAAAACCCTAGAAAGCCTTTGCGTTGAATGCTGGCCCTACAAGTTACTGTAACCCGATGATACTAACATTTCCTGCTGATAGATCGACTTTTGATCCTCAAGCAAGCCTTTCATGAAAAGGAAGAAGTTGGCAGGCTTGTGGGCAACGCTGAGATGATCTAGCAGCGCAAGTGCTCCCAGGTTTCGTTCCAAGCATTTAAAGTCGCGTGATCGAAGGTTTTGCGCCAACAGACGATCCACCTTGAAAAGTCACGTCAGCCGACAAACAGACTGTCAACGGAACCGTCCCTCTCCCTTCTTACCCTTGCATCCTGTTCAGTGCGTAATTCGTCAGGAACATATGTCACGTTGCATCGTAATATCTCGCCTCGATCGTCCATATCGATCTATATAAAGCGCCACTCTCTAATAAAATTTCACATCCGAATGCGACCCAATCGACGCTTTTTCAGTCTTACATCCACCACGATGGCTTTGCCGCCGAGTGTGATCGTCGTAACAGGTATGCCAGCTTCGTTCTTTTGTGACGCGTCCACGAAGGCCATAAGTCTAATAACTATCCATGTCAAACTCTAAGTCCCAAACCGACGCACATTTCTTTCGAGTTTTACCCCATCGATTCCGCTAGCTTTTCCAGTTTCTGAGTCAGGACTTTGGCAATAGACGATTCGCGTTCATTGAGTGCTTGCTCAAGCCGATCTTTGGCACTCTTTAGTGTCTCAGTGACGCGAATCACGGTCGTCTCGAGCATGGCTTGTTCTTTGAGGTGCGTGAAATGCTTACGGAAGGCGGGATCGGCCCCGGCGCCCATTTTCATGACGTCCCCCAACACTTCCGTCTCAAACTGAGAGCAGATGGACCGAATCGCATTCACATGGTTGGCGAATTCTTGTCTTGCCTCATTCAAATTGACTGGACCTAATGCGTGCAATTCTACATTTGGCAGAAAAACAATAAGGAACATAAGAACATCGCAGGACGGAGAAAGACTGATCGCACCGTTGCCTGTGTTTGCCTTGTCCTTTTTCAGGACAGGCCATTGTTTTTCCAAATTGCGAAATAGGTTCTGAATGGCGTGAACAGACGAACTAATCGATATTTTATTGTCATTGGCTTGTTGCATGTCACAAAAAAGAGTGTACGCGTTCCGAGAAACGAAGCATTGGCTTATGGAATTCAGAAGCGGGGATGCAAAAAAAGCACGATTGCCATTGTTTGCCGTAAATCAGTGCTGCAGCTGTTAAGATATTATGCGACTTAATTTTAGTCTTTTCACAGGTAGTTCGTACCGTAATGAACACGAAGAACGTAAGACTATTGTGTCTAATTTATGAGCACAAAGGGTGGGGTTGCTTATTCGTTCTATCCTATCGTATTCGAGACTATATCGCAGGTGCTGCTGGTCGCCCGTATATTCAAGCCTATCTGTGAGCCTCAAATGGTTGCATTTCTTCCTGACATATAGTATGCCCTTCGATTTGCAATAGGCGGAGAGCAAGGATCAATGTCTGTTGTTTGGTGTCTCCTCAATTCATAGGTTACCGCAGTAGGGAATCAATCCCATTCTCCTGAATGACACCTTTTAGTGCAACAAAAGGGCTTTGAGATAAAATGGCTGTATAGCAGACTTCAGTGCCGTTGAGGCAACCCCGTCCGCGAATTGTTTAGCTTGGCGTACACTGGCGCAACCGTATAAGCAGTGGCGTACGATTTTGTACAACAAATGAAGCTCTGGCAAGCGCCCCCTACCCTTCCGCTGAAGCCTATCGTAAAGCGGAACCCCTATCAAGTCGTCGTCTGTTGTTTGGTCCAGGTATAAACGAATATGGAGATCTGTTTAATAAATGTGTTAATAAGGATGGGATGCTCCCTCCTGCTCATAGAATTAATAACGTGCAGTACAACTGGCAGTGTAAACGGTTCTGGACCCCGACCGTTTATCAATTAACAAGCCGACCCTTACTCGTGGTCGCTTATTGAAGGTCTTTATCACGACATACTCAACGTTCATATCAAGCAGCGCGCAAACGAAAGGGTGTTACCAGGAAAAAGGATTGGCTGGGTTTCGGTTTCCATGAGTAAGAAAGGGCTGGGCCGTAAATGTGCCTCCGCTGGAACGGGTGCACATTCACCAATCAATTTAGATCTTTTCTCGACAGGCCATTATCAGGCCGATTTGCCCAATAACCATCTCAGCGTTCTCCTGAGAACAGCAGGTAAAGCGTGAATTCAAGACTACGACTGGTTACTACCGGATATCCCCGCGGATTACGTACGAGCAAGTTTCTTATTTACCCACCCTTTTACCAGTACTCTTGGTTTGGTCAGTTATCGATATGTTCCGTGGACCATCCGGTTCGAAAAGTGCGCCGGCTTATATATCCATTTGCCCTATGCTGCACACATAAGTTTAGGCAAGCAGGCATTGGGAGCAGTGCTGTGGCCAACAAACTGGGCGTTACGCTGAGAGAGTAGCACAAACATGCAGTTGATGTTATGATGCATGGTTAGAGAGAAAGTACCCTTTCGAAGAGAGCCTGTTACTACTACGAGATGAGATAGAGAGGGTCATCATGTCTAGCTTATTAAGAGAAAATAGTTGCATTCGTAATTGATCGTAGAGTTGGATGGATGTTTTTTTTTAGGACAACTCTTTCACACATACACGGGGCCACTCACACACACAACAGAGTATGTGGCCTGCCCCTAAATTTCCACTCCCCACTGTGTTTTTTAACCCTCTCAGTCAGCCCCTCCTCTTCTCTCTCTCTACTCTACTCTTACTCCACTTTACTCTATATACACACAGGTAAAAAAATTTCTCCACTGAAAATTTTTTGCCACCCACCTCATTAGTTATATAGCTATGCCCAAGGAAGTCAAGACCGGTGAAGCCAAAGTTTCCGCCAAGCGAGCAGCAGCCACTTCTCCTGATAAGAAGAAGCGTGGCAAAAAGGATCCCAATGCTCCCAAACGAGGCTTGTCTGCCTACATGTTCTTTTCCCAGGAAAACCGAGCAAAGGTCCAACAAGAGCATCCAGACGCTGCCTTTGGTATATACCCGCAATTCTCTCCTTTAACCCTCTTTACTGAACCATCCTTCAGGTCAAATCGGGAAGATCCTGGGTGACAAGTGGAAGAACATGAGTGACGCGGAAAGACAGGTAAGTAAAAAAAAAGTGTACGCGCGTCGTCCGGACATCCCCGTAAAACGACTTCTTTCTTTAGCCATACATTGACAAGGCAAATGCAGACAAGAAGCGCTACGAGGAAGAAAAGGCAAAGCTGGCTGTAAGTATTCGCGCACACAATGTTGTCTGCTTTGTTTCTCGTACCTGACTTTTGTTTCTGATCAGAAGGCTGGTGGCGGTGATGAAGAGTAATCAGATCTTCCGAGAGCAATCTTCTCCCGGATTATTCCCCCACCTCGTTTCTCTTTTCTCTGTCCTTATCTGTCTCTACCTATAGCATTCCGGTACGCAATCATCTTCCTGTAAGAAACTGTTTATTTCTATGAAGCTTGTTTCTGTCTCTTCCAGTGTGATGGCTAGAGTATAAGCGCCTGATGATACATAGCTATATATAAAAGGAGACACGCGTCTCGTCGGCGTGTCAATGGGATCTGCGACGGTGTGATATGAAAGAAAGGGGTGATGGCGGCTCTAAGGATATGTACAGTCTAAATGTTAGGAGGAGGAGGAGGAGCGAGTGGATATAGGTGTATGCTTTGGTTAAAGTGGAGAGGATGCGGCATTCCGTCGGCGATCAGCGAAAAACAATTTGCCAAGTTCGTAACTCGAAATCATAATGGCACACGATGGTGCAACCTTGATCACGCGAGGAACCACACCTTTTTTTGATACGCCCGTCAACCCAACAATATCTCTCGTCAAGTGCTGGAAGTTGCTTACCTCGAAAGAGCCCTCGGTAACCTTCTTCGTTTAATGTTTTCCGTACTAGTCGGGATATACGTGCATCTTATCCAAACCTTCAGCACTGCTGTATTGCTCATATTCCAGCCGCTTACTCACCTGCACCGTGACTAACTTGTCGTTGTGTCTTGATTACGTCAAATGGTGTCGTCAGTACAGCCGCAAACTAACCGATATCCTTTCAGTTAATCATCTTGAAATCGCATCATGATATCTTACCATGCCGGAAGATGCACCGGCAATAAATGAAGTTTGGAAACTTGAAAGGGTATCTTGTTGGGTCCCACTGGTCAGTCGATGCTTGATCCGTTCATAGCCCATCCAATAGATTGCTATTATTTTTGCAAATCGGTTACACACACCAACAACTCTATCTTTGGCATACAAGAGACAATTACCAGAGAAGGGTACATCTCTCAACATGGTCGGAAGCAATCCTCGCCAAAGCGTTGCTGGACCCTGTTGCTGAAGCATTTGCATAATCCCCCGCCAAACAGCTAATTGGACTCATTCATCAACATTATGCCACACGGCTATACTACTTGCTTTCCGTTTCTTTACCTTTGAAGCCTTGTGCGCCTTCTGCTGATTGCATACGCGTCCGAAACAATTCAATAGGCGAGATGATAGCCGCCGCAACCGCTGATCCCATAGATTAATCCTTTCGCCCTTTAGCCAATTTGACTCTGTACCTTACTTCTAGCAACACCACCAGCCCAAAGGGGAGAGTAATCATGGATCGCCGTATGTACGAATCGAGATTGTCGTGTCTGGTCCCGGATATAGTCGTACCCAACAAAGTAAATAACTGTCGACGGAATCGCCATCACCAGACCTGCTGATAATCCGCGAAAGAGTGCAAAGGGTCCTTCGTGCCGTACAATACGGATCATACCATCCTGCAACGGGTGTACCCAATGAATTTTCTCTTTTTCCTTGTTCTTACGTAATCCATTCTTTGTATACTAACCAGTGTCCCATTTATATGTCGGCTATCTTTAACGTTTTGGCTCTGCAGCCGAGTCTTGACGACGTCCAACGGCGTCACTGGGTATAGTAGAGCAATGAGCAAACAAACAGCTGGATCCCCAACAAAGATCGGCAGACATTGACGTACTGAGGAGCGAAGTAACGAGAGCGCCGCCGCATGCCGACAGCATTCGTTCAGTCGACGACGCTTGAAGTCCAACGGTATTATACAGCTTTTCTCGAGGCGTCGGCGGTGCATTCTCAATGAGTTCGAGTTCGGCCGTATCGGTCATGTCACAGTAACAAAGAGAAGAACCCTTGCAGAATATGGCAAGCTTGATGCAGTACAATTTTTTCGAAGCATCCCGCTGAGAAATGAATTACGGACACCGAAAAAAGTTTGCGGTTCTTTCTCCCCTCTCCTTGACAATGACAGGCATTCCTCAATTGCTGGTCAAGCGACTTTCTGACAATGCAAAGTTGCCTACTCGTGGCTCAGCCGCTGCAGCAGGCTACGATTTGTACAGGTGTGTGTATGCGTCTGGAATGAAAGGCAGGAACGGTTCTGACAGAAGAGTGTGTGCAGCGCCGCCGATACTGTGATCCCGGCTCAGGGCAAGGCCATCGTCCCGACCGATCTCGCGATCGCCGTTCCTGAAGGCTGCTACGGTCGAGTTGCGCCGCGCTCGGGTCTGGCGGTCAAGCACTTTCTGGACACGGGCGCTGGTGTAATTGATGCAGACTATCGTGGCCCAGTTGGCGTGGTCATGTTCAACTTTTCCAAAGTAGACTATGAAGGTAAGAAGGGATCAACCAGAAAATGCGACGAGTTCCTCTCTTTTGACTTTGATCTCTAGTCAAGAAGGGTGAACGTATCGCACAACTCATTTTGGAGCGTATCTATACACCTGAAGTCGTCGAAGTTCAGGTAAATTTCGGCAAGACATGACAGTGAAAGCGATGAGGATATTCATGATTAAATAGGAACTCGACGGCACAGAGCGAGGCGCTGCCGGCTTTGGCTCGACCGGTCAACACTAGACAACTGCATTCTTTCTCTTTATTCATTGTTCATACGATCGCATCTTCTTTTTCATTGAATCGCATATATAATAATAAGAAGGGGACAGAGGAACGGGATAAATTGACTGAAACATGCGCTTGGGCCTTCGACGGACCCCTTGCTTTATATCATCGTGATTAAGGTTTGTATCCGATCATGCCAACTCCAATACGTTGGGACAAAACGTAACTCTTGGATAAGATTGAGCCCGTCACTTAAAAGGGGCCCTGCATCATCCCTTTGATGTTGTGTGCAAGTGTATAAACAACGGATACTATGATACGCTAGACAGCTATGGGGGTAACGGCAGATTCGCTGATCTCGGTATGTGAGTGACGCCGTTTCAGGTGCCACTCATTTTCTTCCTCCGTCATTTTGCCACTTTCCCTCTCTTGCGCCCAACCGTGCGTTTTGTGTGGAGGGGACGCACTCTCTTTCTTTTGTTCACTCAAACAAATACAACCCACCCCTTCATCACGACATGACGGCCAATCACACCCGTCATTCACAGAGCCGCTCCAACTCCACGTCCGTCACTTCATCGTCGAACGTTGTCGGTGTCCATTACAAAGTGGGTCGAAAAATTGGCGAAGGCAGCTTTGGCATCATTTACGAAGGTATTTTTTTTATTTCCTCGTTAACATTACGCTTACGCGTACAAACGCTTTTTTTTCTTGGGATCATAGGCACCAATCTTTTGAACAATCAACAAGTCGCCATCAAATTCGAGCCTCGAAAATCAGATGCACCTCAATTGCGTGATGAATACAGAACATACAAGATATTGTCTGGGCTACGTAAGACATATTTCTAACAAGGAAGAAGACACAGAGACTGATTTTATGCTTTTTGCTTTTAGCTGGTATACCGAATGCCTATTATTTTGGCCAAGAAGGTCTCCACAATATCCTAGTTATTGATATGTTGGGCCCAAGTCTGGAGGATTTATTTGATATGTGCAGTCGAAGGTTCAGCATCAAGACAGTTGCCATGTTGGCGAAGCAGATGGTCAGTTTTTCATTGACGTCGTAAAGCGGAATAGTTTCTGACGGACTGGACGGACAGATCACGCGCGTGCAGAGTATCCATGAACGCAACTTGATCTACCGTGATATTAAGCCTGACAACTTCTTGATCGGGCGCCCGGGCACAAAGGACGCGAATACGATCTATATGATTGACTTTGGAATGGCAAAGCAGTACCGTGATCCAAAGACGAAGCAGCACATTCCATATCGGGAACGTAAAAGCTTGTCGGGCACAGCACGTTACATGAGCATAAATACCCATTTGGGACGAGGTGGGGGAAGGATGTGACAAAGATGGGTCGCTTTGTTTTTTATTGATCGTGGCTGCCCCCCGCAGAACAATCGCGGCGCGATGATCTAGAATCGTTGGGCCACGTTTTCATGTACTTTTTGCGTGGCTCATTACCCTGGCAGGGTCTCAAGGCAGCTACGAATAAGCAAAAGTATGAAAAGATCGGAGAAAAGAAACAGACAACAGCCGTCAAGGATTTGTGTGATGGATACCCAGGTATAAGCAGATCATCCTGTGACAATCTGTTTGTTCCGATAATTAACGGGTTATCTATCTGCAGAGGAATTTGGGATTTACTTGCAGTACTCGCGCAAGCTAGGCTTCGAGGAGACGCCTGACTATGACTTCCTTCGAAACTTGTTTAACAAGGTCTTGAAGAACATAGGCGAGACAGACGACGGCGTATATGATTGGATGCTGCTGAATAATGGCAAGGGGTGGGAGGTATGAAGACTATACAACGATCGGAGACTGCTTATCAGAGAGATATTAAGTATTTCTGTGCAACAGTACCGTTCTTCTTTGCACCGCAATCAGTCGCATCGACATGGCGCCGTAGCTGCTCTGAACAACGCGGCAGCAGCTGGCACAGCTGCCAGAGGCAACAGTAAACGAGAGGGCCAACGACACTCTAAGCAACGCGTCAATCCTCACCACAACAACCCATATCGGGCGTCACGACCCATGGTTGCAAACACTGGTCAGCCAGTTACCTATCAGAACGTGGATACCAGCGCTATGCACCCATCCGCAGCCGGTCAAGATGCGGAATCAGTCCGCAAAGGTGGTTTCTGGCATACTTTTTGCAGCTTTATCACCTGCAACATGTGCTCGTAATCTAACACATTTTCTTACTGGCATTTATTTTATCAAGTCATCCTGACACACGCCCCGTTTTCTTTCTTTTTTGTTCCTTTACCTCTTGTGATACCTTTTTCAAAACTCTTTATTACTGCTCTCTTTTGACTAGGAAATGTGATATACTGGATTTTCTGGCTCCGATGCGGCTGAAGCGTATATTTTTGGGATCAAAAAGATTAGATTCGCGTTCAGTGAGAAAGAAAATGTCGCTTTGCAGTGGATGTTATCAAACTTGAAAGCAGTCCGATACCAATGGTGCCGTAGAGTTCAGCCCAACGTACTTATCGGACATCTGTCTTTTATATAAACAACTACTGTAGCGATTGGGACCAAGCGGCCCAAGGAGAAAAGATGCTATGAAATATCATGACATACAGCATCATTAGAGAAATTTAAAGACAACGCTCAGTGACCATTGTTCAGATCCATATTTGATAATGTAAAGATGTCAAATACACGACGTGAGTTGTGATGTCCTTTATTGTTGCAAGTGCGTGATAAGTGCGCAAGACAGTGTTTGTGAGACTGAATCGGGGCAGACGGGACGTGATATGTTATTTCGAACTCTGGTTGCTATTACGAAGGAGGTGTCAAAGGGTGGTCCATATTGGCTCTTTCTGGATGATTGCTCAGCACCAGAACCATTCTTTCAAGTACATTGCGTGTCCTGGCAAACTCTTCTCGAAAAGTCTGTCGTAACGAAGCAAGCGCTTCCATTTTTTCTTGGTGCATTTCCCGCAGTGCTTCGACTAGTCCTCTAGCAACGTCAGACATAGTTTCTTCTTCCTCTGGATCGCGATTTTCACTAGTGGTAGAAGTGTTTTGTGCCGCTGTCGGGCGTTCCTGTGAAGGACCACACTCGTCCATCTAGCCGCCGCTGTTTATTAATCGGGAGAAACACACGCAACATCATCATGTATAACATACCAGTCTCACCAGTTCAGCCAGCCGTCGCTTCTTCTCTTCAAAATCTTCTTTTGTGCCTTGCGCCCGCATCGATGACAACTTCTTCGCTCGGAAATGCTTCACCAAGATCTTCCACCGATTGAAGATATTGCGCCGCTTGAGCACCCTTCGTCGTCCTCTCGTGGTTTGGATCGAATCCGACACATCCCTCGCGACGCGTTCCCAGGCTTCCAGGACCCCGTGCCGCAACCTGATCGTGATCGGCCGGTGCTTGTCGATGGCTTTCAAAAGAGCGATATCTAGTCGGTGGTTCCACGTAAGCCGCGGTTCCAATATAGTATCCGTCTGTTCGGACACGGCCTGGAATAAAGTTCAAACTTGTTTGTGAATACTGAATGAGCGAAACAGACCCAAATCTTACGGAATCGCTGGTTGACGCTTGATCTTCGCGACTTGAAGCATTAACAATTGTGCACGCTTCATCTGGCGGCATGGCAGTGGGTAAGTATGAAGGCTGATTAAACTCAAGCTCGGTGAATTGAACAATTTCCTGACACTTTTGGCGGGTTCAATTTCATTGGGCCACAGTCTGGCATATCAGACAAAATGTTCATCGTAGCTGGAGCTTGTAAACGTCGACCCATATCCAAGTTCAAAGTGAAATCAATAGTAAAGTTCTAGTAGACACTGTATTTTACGGTTGATGGAGCGTGCTACCGCTAACAAGGCCTTAAAACTAAAGGCAACTGTAAAGCAGCGTAAAAATTTCGTCAATACAGCTTCAATTATGCATCGCAGACTTGATGAGTGATTGATAAATATAGCGATAGGATATATAAAGTCGGTTCGTCCGGGAGAAGGTTCGCTGGCATACAATGATCACGTGTGTGCCGGTAATATCCCTCGCAGGAAGGGAACCAAAACATACGAAAGGATATGCATCGACAAGTCCCAACACCCTTATCTTGGAACATCAGGAAGGAGAAGAAGATTCGCTAGTTAAAAAGCTGGAAGCAAATTACGATGGAATAGTAGCGATACGAAGTCATCCCGTGCAAGCTAAACGATCCGGAGAATATGACATTATTCGGCATATATCAGAAATTGATACTCGTTCATTGGAAATAAGAAGGCCTCTCTTAGAGATCGCTTTCAATTCATTCAAAAAAAGAACCGAAGCTTTGATGGCACCGATGCAGAAGGATGGGAGAATTGCAGAATGGCTTCAACCGAGTTTTCCTGAAGAACCGAAGACAACGCTGGTTGAGGTGTTCGACTTGCCTCTCGAGGATGAACGGCTTGCGAAACAGAAGATGATTAAATCGATACCGTCATTTTTCTCTGAAGGTTGGAAGCGCAAGGCTACCATAACAGTACTCGATGTCATCCCCAAGAGACTACCAAACACGAAGTTTTATACTGGGGACATCTCCATCGTTTTGAAAGGTTGTACAGGCATCGGGCCTGATAGCATCACACGAGGAGTGATATATGTTAAGGAATACGGAAAAGTCTTTAGCTTCCGAATACTGACCTGCTATGCGTATTGTGCCCATTGCAAAGTACTGAACAGTCACAGACCAGAAGACTGCACATATGTATGTGGATAGGAGCTGCTAGCTCGCTATGCTTGAACACGATCAATAACAGTGCTTTCTCCTTGTCTATAGTATATGAAGTGAAGCTGAAGACAGTATATACAAATCGTATCGCTGCAAACTGGAAGATTTGGCTTTTCTAGCACTAGTCCTACCTCACGAGCTCCTCAATAAATATATCATAAATTTGCTATGCCCAAAGTCCTATCTGTTGAATTTTCGCGAACAAGTCTTAGAAGGCTTCGAGAGCTTGAAACATTAAAGCATGTAAAGTTCGAGCGTCGTTTCTGCTTTTTGAAAAACACTGCACGCAGCAGCTTATCTATCCAGTAACCAAAACGCTCTTTGCAATCACGCCGTCAGTGATGCAGCTAATTTATGCATCAAAGGTTTGGTGAAGTGGACAATGTATCTCAGAATATGTAGACGTTTCATTGATGAGTGATGGCGGAAGAGATATAAGTTGAATTAGCCGATAGAGCAGTACCCGTCTCCTGACACAAAATGCTGGAGCGTGTCGAAGCCCTACGATTGACAGGAAGTAAGCCGCCACGGTATCCATACGGCTATGCTTCAAGCAGTTCAGGCACCCTTGTCCTGGAATCTGAAGTACTTAACAATCGAGAGGGCGACGCATTTGATGCGGTGAAGAAAGCATATGATGGCATTCGTTCGATGTGTGTGGCTCTTCTGGACGAAGACGGACAAGGGAAAAGAAAGGCCGCCGTGGAATTCGCTTTCGCATCGGAGGAAATGAGAAGTTGTGCTCTAGAAAAACCGGTATATTTCGAGAAATGCGACTGTGTATGGCCAATGCCAACTTTTCCCGCAAAACCCATATGCCTCTTGATCGACATCGTTGGACTCCCACTAGAGGACGACGAAAATGTTGCAAGAGAGAAGATCATGAAATCAGTTCCGACGCTTTTTGTACACTGGCCAGCACAAAACATTAACCCCAACGTACTTGACACTGTGCCTGGAAAACTACCATCCTCTGGCATCTACAACGGACACATGGCCGTGGTTTTGGAAGGAGCGCCTGAAATCCCAAAAAAAGCGCTGCAACGGAATAAGCTGTACGTCAAAGATTATGGAGGTTACTTCAGCTTTACACGAGAAGAATTCTACGTCTACTGTAGTCTCCGCCGAACCTTTGACAGTCATAAAGCGAAGGACTGTCTGTCTATCCACCAGCCATTAAGAACAAAGTGATTTTGCTCATGTATCCCGCCAATAACAAGATTTTTGTTGCCGTACGGCAACTTTGGCTCAAAATCTCTGCAATAAATGCTTCATAAATTACGCTGTATGAAGAATCCTGTCTCATTGAGATCCAGTGAGGGTAGTTACTCCAACCATTTTGCTTGGAAGGTGCCTGGCTTATCATTTGTAGCTTATAACCATAGGTTCCTCGTTTGCAGTAAGCAGTTATAGCAACCGCGATTGACAAAAAGTGTATTTTCAATGGCATCATGCATTACTTCCAGCGAGCTTCTACTGCGCATGATACGCTTCTTGACGTTGTTAAAGGAGACAACGACAATAGAATAAAGAGTTTAACCAACCAAGAATTAACAAACTTGACATTTCCAGAGTTTCACCTTTATGGCGCTGCGTTAATGAAGGTTCTAAAACTCGAAAGTATGTGCTACAAACACCGGATCAAGGGACATGGGCTTCTCCACATATTCGCAATCATCCTCCTCGTGGCTGTTGAAAGTCTTGCATTTTCGGCAATAAGCATACAGGTTTTTTCCGTCTTTTCTGCGTTCAGAATAAAAAGGTTTGCACTTGGTCTTTATGTACATTTGCAGTTATGAAAAAGCTCTTGCTTGGATCGATTTGCAGGCTTGGACTTTGCGTATATTAAGACGCACGCGCATTGTAATTAAATAGTGAGCTCTTCCAGAGCCGCGTATGTTGTTCATGCAATTGCTTGCAACCTTGCGTGTAAGAAGCTACCATAGAGTTGTTGTTTTCTGTCAAACATCTCACTCTTAAGTAGTCCGAACTTCAAGCGCAGACTGCCGTTAGACGTCAGTTATCGAATGAGCACAATTTCCGATTCGAGGAGACGCTTCGGCACGCTTTAGCGATTTTTGAGACCGAAGCTTGCATGTGCAGGAAAATGCACTTGGCAACAATTCCCCAGTCCTTCAGGCATATCAAAAATGGATGTTTCAGATGCCGTAGCTATTATGTACATGATCTTTTTTCTAAAAAACAACGCATAGGATACTAAGATAACATATATTAAACTGCGTTGGCGATTGTGCCTATTGCTCGCGACAACTATATATGCAACTGGCAGCTCGTGTATGTATATTAATCATTGGCGTGAAATAAATACTGTAACACTGTTCATCAACTATTCATCGTTCCTCTTTGCTCCCGAGCCCCTTTTCATTTTCGATGTTCTAGGCAAAGAAGAAGGCTTTCCTCGCTGCTAAGGCTGCTCTCGCTGGCTCTACGAGAATCATGGGCCAATCTCTAAATTTATTTCGGACTCATTTATGACATTAGCAAAACGTGCACGTGTATTGTGTACAAGCTAATCATTAAAAGGCTTTTATTGTAACAAATCCTATATTAGCGCGTTGTACGCTTGCGCTGACGACCCAAATTTTTTCTTTGGCACAGCTTTGTCCTTGAGATCTGTGGTGGTTCTTTTTGATGTGCGCAGACTGTCCAAGGATTAAGCCTGAAGACGTAGTTATCCAATTCCCTTGAAAGTAGCACGCATTTACTGGTGTCACTAAAAAACTCATTATGTAGCTAGGCAAATCTTAGGTCAAGCATTAGTGGAAATAGGTGTCGAAATGTTTGCTCAGCGCGTTTTCAATTTCCATTTTAGGTAAGCTTTCGCGGCCTTGAAACTTTGGAAAGGAGGAAGTGCAGTGCTTTGCCCTATTTTGCCCCTATGCTGACCGAAGGCCAGGCTTGCTGTCTAGTCCTGGGGAAACCTCCCACCGAAGAAAACCGCAAAGAAGCAAAGCAAATCTTCGCTGACTCGCCGTTTGGTGTAACCTATCTCTACGGCACCAACCCAATGGAGCCCGTCGCCATGGGGAAGGATGTGATCAAGCAGAATCCTTTTAAATACAAATCTTATAATGCCACACCGCCGCCAAGTCCTGAATTGTCTCCAGCTACCGACACCACTGATGTTGAAGAAACCTTGGTCCTAGGTAAATCTGCTTTGGAACGCGCGCGAACGGCGCGTAGCAACTAATTGCTATTTCCTTTTTAGACGATAACGCGACGACTTCAACAAGATCCTCCCAGGAGGTTATCAGTAAGATTTTGCTGCTTCTTGCCAATAGTACTAATAGTTGGAAGAAATACTCATCTTTATTCCTCTAGTTAATTACAGCAAGGCCAATGTCATAAAGACGGCCAAAATGCTTTTTACCTCTAAAGAGCCGGCGAGCAAGGAGTACTTCCGTCACCGGTTCCTTACGAATAAGGACATTTACGATGCTCTACAAAATCAATTTCCAAAGCTGAAGCAGCATTTTTCGTTTCAGCAAATTGCAAACTGGATCAACGCCGAACGTGACTATTTTGGCTTGTTGACAACGCATAAGGTCCAGAAAGTACCGAAGAAGGGTCGTTGGCTGTGGACGGGAAGCGAAGCTGTCACTAGTAAGAGCAAAAGAGAGCGCCGTAAAGCTATACCGCGTAAATTGATCTTTGTTACCGTCCGGTTTTTAGGCGTGCTCTCGGAGAACAACGCCGCGTTTCGTTCCCACTGCAAGAACGCCCATCGGGAATGGATCAATGTGGGATACGTCAGGAAATCCCGGACCAACGAGAATGACGAGAAGCGGGTAAAACTTTTGAAACTTATGATGGCAAGGCTCGTGAACAGGTGCCTTTGCACAAAGTTGTTCGCTTCTCCAGCGTCTTCTTCGAGCACGAACATGGTCGAGAGGGATTATCCAAAGCCCAACACAATCCTGGAGCAGTTGAACGGGTGCGATGGGGACACCCAGGGCAAGTACTGAAAATTTTTAAGTTATCCAATTCATTGACCGTTTTTGTAGACCTGTTGGCATATCTTGCAACCTGTACCAAGAAAGTACGACTCTGCATTATCGATTATGCCGGATTATCAAACGACCCAGATGACGTCAAGAAGTTTGTGAAGTAAGCGACAACCTGTCAGAAATATATAC